>JADLZN010012024.1:0-202406 GCA_018155175.1 Sinocyclocheilus anophthalmus
AGGACAATATTGGCCGAGATACAACTATTTGAACATCTGGAAACCGGAGAGTGCACAAAAAAAAAAAAACGCTAGAAATAGTGAAGAAAATCTTTAAAGTTGTCCAACATGTAAGTTCGTGGCGCAATGCATATTACTAATCAAAAAAATTAAGTTTTAATATATTTACAGTATGAAATTTGCAAAATATCTTCATGGAATATGCTCTTTACTTAATATCCTAATGATTTTTGGCAAAAAAGAAAAATCAATAATTTTGACCCATACAATATTTTTTTTGGCTATTGCTACATAATATACCCCA
Organism: Sinocyclocheilus anophthalmus; assembly: GCA_018155175.1. Classification (NCBI taxonomy): domain Eukaryota; kingdom Metazoa; phylum Chordata; class Actinopteri; order Cypriniformes; family Cyprinidae; genus Sinocyclocheilus; species Sinocyclocheilus anophthalmus. The sequence continues at coordinate 305 of JADLZN010012024.1, forward strand.
GCGACTTAAGACTGGGTTTTGTGCTCCCGGTCATATATAATTGACATAGAAAACATATTGTATTATTTAATGCCCATCTTAACATCAAACTAGATATGATACCATTCATACTAAAGTTGAATCCTTGATCGTGGCTTTTCTAGCAAATACAGATCTCATCTCGCTGTTGACACCGTTCCAGGGTTTGGCCTGTGCTTGAAACAGGCCGGACTCTGTCGAAAGTGTCCGGTGCGTCCGTCCACTCCCACCGCCACTGTAGTCGTCCTTATCGCTGCGAGGGCCAATAGATGCCCAGTACTGTGAGTTAGGATCGATGTGAGCAGGGTTGATGAAATGGCTGTGCAGGTTGGCTAAACTGTGCTGCCTCTGTGACTTTTCCACAATGCTTAGGTTCGACGTACGGATTCCAGCTATGTTTTCAGGGTTGCTGTGGTACATGGTGTGGGCATGTTCATTGTGGAAGTGTTTGGCTGTATGTGCGGCCCGTATTAGGGAGTGAATAACGATAAGTAGCAGGATGAGAACACCAGAGGAAAGCACACACACGCTGGCTATGCCCGTCTCAACTTCAAACATCAATAACATGTAAATAGACATGGCTGTGAGGGGAAAAATGAAATATTTGTCAAATCACTCCATGCTGTTTCATCTGAATGATGAATATAAACTAATGTACTGTTGTTTTCCACAGGAAAAGAGCTTTGGATCCTGGCATGCTAAAGGATGGAGGGGAAAAGCACAGCTCTGGGATATAAACTGATGAAGATCTGGATAAAACCATATTCACTTGTTGCCACTACTTCATATTAATGATGATGGCTACTCTAAAATATTGAAGCCCATTGTCAAATCCAAGTTACAAAATAAAAAAGGTAATTCTGAGTTTAAAATAAGAAATAAATACATCTAGTGAGATCAAAGTCACAATTAGGTGTTACAACTCCAGGAATATATTGCAGTTCCAAGACTTAATGTCACATTATGCAATATAAAGTCACAATTTCCAAGGTTTAAAGTCAAATTGTGAGATGAAAGTCATAGTCTGGAAATACAAAGTTCCAACTGCAAAGAAAATATTGCATTTGCCAGATTTAATGTAACATTGAAGTGATGTTATACATTATAATGACAATATACAGTGATGTATGACATTATAAAATTTAAATACACAATTATAAAAATGTAATATCTCAATTAGCAAAAAAACTTGTAATTGTGAAGTTTAATGTCACACTGCAACATTTAAAGTCACATTATGAGATATAATATCACAAATAGAATATATAAAGTTATCGGCGTTGCGAGATTTAATATTGCATTGCGAAATAAATTAACATTATGAGAGATAAATTAAAAGTCACAACTGCAAGATATAAAGTCATGATTGCCACTTTTTTTCTTTATTCTGAGGTAGAAATGGGCTTCCTTACTAAATATAAAGTAAATTTTTTTGGTATTGACATGATATTTATAAGCTGCTTTAGGTGTTCTGGTTACAATTTGTTCACATTTTGCACAATAATTCTTCATTTGTTGTAATAAGGTCAATGTAACTGTTTTGTAAATGTGTATATGCTGAACTTAAAGATTAAAGTTTTTAAGTATAATTCATGACATGACTTCCATGTGGTTTTTGTGTAACACTTACCAGCTAAGTAAACTGAAACTCCAAGGCAAAACAGTCCAATGGTTACATGCCGAACAACCCTGTTATCCAATAAAAACCAGTCGGCCCTAGGATATAAGCAAAAACTGAGATCATTTCTTGTTGCATGGACGAGTAGCAGGGCCTCAATTTGCAAAACAAATAGACTGATTTCAAAGACCTGCTAGAATGCTGTTCTTTGAATTATTACATTTTAAAATGTTCAAACCTGGGTTATATCTGAGAAAGTTGTTCTGGAGGTCAATATGAAATTCAAAAGTCCATTAAATGTCATTTACCTTTGATATACTGTGTGGACCCCAAAAATATTTGGATATTTGAGAGCTATATAGCACTTTCACAGAGCTAACTCTTTTTCTCTCTATTTTTTGTTTCCCTCAATTACTTTCAATGTTATTTTTAGTTGATGAATAAAGAAATTCTCCTCAAGTTCTCACAGGTGTGATTCATCACATTCACTATATGTTCCAGTAACGTTCAACAACCAAAAACTGTCCAAATGATTCTTGTATGAAGGGCTTTACAACTGTTTTATCACTTAAACTCTTTTTGGGGAATGTTTTGCTCGAAAAGTGTGCTTGTATCATTCTTTCAAATTTGGTTTAAGATTCTGTATCTAATTCTATGATAAAGTGTCTACATAAGTGTCTCCATTACCTTTGTGTATCTGGTTCTCCTCGGCATATTTCAGTAGCGAAATAGCTGTGAAGCAAACACACAACAACTGAGCTCAAGTTGAGCGTCAGAGACAAGGCTGAGAGGACCGTGGAAACGGCCATTAACACAGCTGTGATCTCACTCGACCCTAAAGTAGACGAATCCTTTACAACAGCCTGTTGCGTTTGGAGCTGGAAGATCAAAATGACGGACAATACGGACATTATTGCGGATAAAATCCCTAAAAACGCGAGTACCACGAGAGAACGCTGACTGTAGGAATGCGTCATGTCCGACAGTGAATAAATGCCCGATTTACTATGTAAACAAACCGCCAAATCTGCGAAAGTCCATCAAAAATGGTGTTTTTCCACTTTTCCTCGATATCTTCCCAGTATGTTTTCTGTTTGCGGGTTTCTTGACAAGGAAAACAAACGATGCTTGAGTGGCTGCTGTGGAATGCGCGTGCTCTCGTGCCGCTGTTGTTCAGTCAGAGCATGTGATCCACTTTAAATCCCCAGATTAAAAACTTTTTTTCATGCAACAATAAAGTTCTTATTTGGAGTTATTCGCCCAAGCAATCAGGCAGCGTGCTCGTCCCTGCATTTATTTGCTCTTGTAATAACTTTCTTCCTCTCCAAAGGAATGCGCATGTCCTATCCCTGTTTTGTTTTTCAGTTCATGCAACAGGTGTAGGTGCACTACTTAAGTTGTCTATTTTTCATTGAAAACATTCTGCGCGTGTGCTCAAGCAATACTCAAATGTATGGCACAAAATTGGTTTATTTTTTTTCTATTAGTCTTTCTTATTATGTATCTTTACGGTTTTAACTTTTATATGACCTATAGGCTATTTACATTTTCATAATTTAGCAGTCGCTTTTAATCTAAACCCAGTACAGCACACGGACGTTTTCAAAGAGTCTGTTAAGATCGCTTGATCTGGAAAGCATCTGCTGTGTACAAACATCTGTCTGTAAGATGTCAGTTTTACATACAGTTGAGGTCTAAATTTACACCCCCCTTTCAGAATCTGCAAAATATTAATTATTTTACCAAAATAAGAGGGATCATACAAAGTATCCTTACTTAATCTGGGGGTGAACCCCGTTTTTTTCATCTTATTACTACCCAGGGGCGCCACTAGCATTTTTGGCCCTATGCAAGATTGAGGTTGGGTACATTTTTTAAATACATGAATTATGTTTCCATCTTTGATGCCACGGTTTTGGAAGTGCCTGTTTCTGTTCTAAAGAAGGGGTGTCCCAATACATTTGTCCATATGTGTTTACAAGTCATTGGTGATGAGTTTTTGGCTCAAGGTCTGCATTTAAAGTCACACCAGAGGTGTTCAGCTGGGATTAGGACTTGGCTTTCTGCAGACCAGTCAAGTTCTTCCACACTGACTGAATCAATCTTTTTTTTTAACCTTGCCTTATACACAGAAGCATTGTCGTGTTCGAATAGAAAAGGGTCCTGTTCAAACTATTGGTATAAAATTAGAAGCACACAATTCCCTAGAATAGCATTATATGCTTTTTTTTACTAAAAATTAGAAATTACTAAAGTAGTCAAACCTGTTCATTAGAAGGGGGTGTCCCAATACTTTTGGCAATATAGTGTACAAGCCAGCCTAGCTATTCAAAATCTTTGTCTGCAATTTAATAATATTGACCTATTACTTTTGCTATTGCTTTTGACCATTAGCTATCAGTAACATAATTCATTCAGAAGCTGTTTTATGGACACAGACTTTCTGTACCACACTATTCTGCTGATATGGAATGAGTTTGACTACTTAATCAGTTATATTAATAGAAATGCTTCACTGGGGCAAACAAAAAAATCCTAAAATAATAAATAGGATACCCCATAACACCAGCATTTCCAGCAGTATCCAACATTTCTCAATCATGATCTTACTCAGCTAAATGTGACTATTAGCTTAACAGCTGTATTCCTTGTTTGCTAGCTACCTATGCACATACAGCATACAATGTTAAAAATGTTCTACATTATGAACCTTAACCCAAAAACCTTTAGCTTCATACACTGTAGATAATTGTGACCCTGCCTGTGGAAACCCAGCTAAAGTATTTTTTTAAACAGTGGATGAGTAATTCACTCCTTGATTTGCTTAATAAAAGCCTCCTTTGAGATCGTTTTGACAGACATGTTTATTGTGTATTATTTTCAACGTGTTTATTGCTAAGTTTAGTGTGGCAACGGTGGCTAATAATTAAATTAATAATCGCTGCACCGCACCGCTTCCTGCTGCTGCTCTATGTAATCAGAGTATGAATTTGTAGATTTTCTATAGCAAAACTAAAATGTGTTTAAAAGTGCGACTGACCAAATCGTCCGGCTCGGTTTGCCCCCCCTCGAACTCGAAGACATCTCTAATTTGACAGTTTACCATCTGATCTCACTCGTGACTCTAGGCTATGTAGGACGGGACGAAACCATGCAGTGAATGGGGGGAAATAATTTTTCTGGAAATGCAGAAATAAGCAGTAATTTTGTTTTATTTAACTCTTTGGTAGATACATTTATAATTTATATTACATTACTACTACTGTTACTACTAATAAAACAGATCTCTGTGGGCCCCAAAAGTGCGTCTGGCCCATATAGAATCGTCCTAACCCCCCCCCTTGCGCCCCTGGTACTACCCTTCAGAGGCTACAGAAGATAGTTAAATGTTTCCCAGAAGACAAAATAAGCACAATTTACCCTGATCATCCAATTCAAAAAGTTTACACCACCCAGCTCCATATTTTATGCATGGTGTTTCTTCTGAGACAGTCAGTTGGCATTTAAAACCTTCTGTATAGCTGCAGGAGTCCCTCAGTTGTTCTCAGTGTGAAAAGATGCATCTCAAAATTCTATTGTTGGAAAGGGTTCAAATTCACAAAAATGCTGGAAACCCAAAGAATTTCTGTGACCTGAAGGATTTTTTCTGAAGAACAGCAGGCAGTTAAACTGCTCAGGACCAACAAGGGACTCATTAACAACTATCACTAAACAAAAAAACACAGCTGTAGATCATTCAGGTAACAACACAGTACTAAGAATCAATGGGTAGTTTTTTTATAAATTCAACTATTATTTTCTCTTGTCGACTCTATGTAAACATCTTTTATGTGAAATATCTTTTTCAGGTCAGTACTAAATAAACAATAACATGCGTTTTGTATGATCTCTCTTATTTTGGTAAAAATAATTAACATTTTGCAGATTTGCTGAAAGTGACGTGACGTGTGGCCAGGTATGGTGACCCATACTAGGAATTAGAGCTCTGCATTTAACCCATCCAAAGTGAACACACACAACAGTGACCACACACACACCGTGAACACACACCCCCGGAGCAGTGGGCAGCCATTTTTTTTTTTTTTTTTGCTGCGGTGCCCGGGGAGCAGTTAGTGGTTCGGTGTCTTGCTCAAGGGCACCTTGTCGTGGTATTGATGGTGGGAGAGAGTGCTGTACATTCACGCCCCCCACCTACAATCCCTCTGTCCGGTACAGGACGCAACCCGCAACCTTTGGTTTACGAGTTCCTCCACGACTACCCCCTCTCGAAATGGGGAGTAAATTTTTGACCTCACTGTAATATTCTATCACATCTAAAAGACGTCTATTTGTTACTGTGTACGTTGCTTACCACAGAAATGTTCCTATAGATTATCGTCCTATAGAGTGTATCGCTAAGCAACTTCAACAGGTACATACGGAAGCTACATAATTCTGATAATTCTAGCAAAAAATGTTTCAAACAGCATTTGATCCAGAATAGTAAAGAACTAGGACGAGCAGATATACTAATAGTCAAGGAATATATAGTTTTAATAGTCCTTTATAGTGCTTTTCACCGTTATTTTGCATCGCATACGATATTTATTTTCTTTTTCTTTGAATGGCAATCTCCGACTCATAGAACCGCTGTAGGGCATTGAGCGGTAAAACTATTTTTGTCCCTGCCAAAGCCCATGTGTTTATGATATGAATGATGACTTTGAAATTACATAATAAGAATACGCAGTTTTCGAGCATAACTGGCTTTGTTTTTGTATAATAGCGGTGAAGCGATCAATGAACGCAGTAAGCCGCGCACATTCCAGTTTAAAATGCAGTTTGGTACACCTGTAATTGACAAATATGATTAATTGGCTGCCCAAATAAATGTGGTTGTGAAGACTGTAAATTCTTTGGAAGAAGTGGTTTATGTTGGTAGCTATAATATAGAGGGGCTAAATCATAATCGTCAATAATAAAAATGTAAACATCAAAAACAACAGCATGCAGGGACTTCCTATTTTTATCTCTAAATCCATAACTTCATGCTGTGCTAGTATTCTTTATCCGTTATACTAAGTAACTTAAGGGAATGAGCTTATCTAGAATGCTAATAATTTGTTTGTTTTGTGGTTGGTTTTTGAGTGAAATGGGACCACTTGCAGGTACAGTTATAAAGCGGTGCATATTTTTATGTCATGTCACACTCAAATATGTATATTCAAGACTGATTATTGTTTGCACAAAAATTTTACTACACAACAACCATCAATGTAGATCTGGAGGAAAATGGGTTTGAGAGCACTTAAGTAATGAGACCCGCGACTACTCTTGCCTTTTTTTGGTGTGTGTGTGAAAGGGGTTCAAAGAGAGGCATAGTTGTTCTGCCTTTTAAAACCGGAATTAAAGCGGTGCTTCGTTGCCTTCGAGACAATCATTGTGCGCTGTAGAATTCGTAGTTATCGGCAATGGAAAGTCTTTTTTTGAAAAATACCCACATCAATCACATTTTCTATCCTTTCTAAGAACTATGCTTGATTATAAATGTACTCCTGAAATATCTGACATTATATAACATCAATATCTATTTGAGTTGCTGGGCGTCTTCTTTTTTATTTTACGGTGCAGAAGCAGTGCTGAGATATAAAGAGCATTCAAGCCTACGGTAGCCCTCTTACAGGAACAGTTTATTTATGACTCTAAATGCTTATAAGCAGTATCTTTGAAGCTATGTACATAAGGTGAACACATTCGCTGTTATTACCTTTACCCTGAATGCCCTCATGTGGTGTTGGTTTCTTTTTGCTCAGAATGGGCTGATGGGAACGCAAGGTCGGCCGCTGTGCTGAACGCGATAAGCCTGACACTAAAAAAAACATCGCCTGAAAAATCGCCTAAATATGAACGCTGACCAGAGAGGCTATTTCTGATTCCGAGAGACTCACCACATGTACAAAAACTCCAGGCCGCTGATATTGTCAAAAGCAGAAGTGAGAAGTTTCAGGGAAAAAAAGTTGACACTTGACACTTTCCAGACTTTCCTTTATTCGATATGAGACGCAGTTATGTGGAGTAGTAATTATATTAACTGCTATAAATTTATTACACACTTGACTTTACATAAAGGTTCCAGTTAACTTAAAAAGGTTTTACACTCTTAAAATTGTTCCAAAATGGAAGAACATTCGGGTGTTTCCTTCAAAGAACCTTTCAGTGAACATTTCTTAAAATAACAGTATTTTTCTTAGTATGAATAACCTTTAAATAATCTAAAGAATCTTTTTTTTTTACTATAGAGAACCTTTTGTGCAATGGAAAGGATATGGATGTTAATGCTCTTATGTCCATAACGCCAATAAAGATTTTTAGAATTTTTAACATTACGAGTGCACACTTTAGTACAAGAGGAGACCATTTTAATGTTCTACAAAGAAAAACGTATTCTTTACTTTGATGTATATAATGAAGCTTTGAAGAACTGAGAAATTAATATAGTGATGTAAGTAATATCTTAATATGATTATGAATCTGTATAACTATTGAACTTTTTCACCTATTGTATTTCTGGATCAGAAATCCTATTAGATGTTTGAGTTCGGTTACATTTAATTATATTAATTGACATAAAATAAGAAAAAAAAGAGACATAATAGCCAGACTTTTAATTTAATTTAATTATCCAACCCTAAATGAAATCTTTATTTTCTCCATAAATTATATTGAATAGTCAATATGCCTTTTTAGGCAAGACACCGGCAAAATTGGTCAGTTTGTGATTTTTGGGCTATTTTGCTTTCATAACTTTTGTTACACTTTATCTATTTGCATCTGTGGATTAGAGTTACAATACATACCTTTTAAAGCCATTTTCTCATTTGTTTTCATAGTAAGCCAGAAATTTCCACTTCAGTTCACGGATTACAAACCCGATTCCAAAAAATTTGGGACACTGTACAAATTGTGAATAATAACAGAATGCAATGATGTGGAAGTTTAAATATTTTATTCAGAATACAACAGATTACATATCAAATTTTTAAACTGAGAAAATGTATAATTTTAAATAAGTTGATTTTAAATTTCATGGCATCTCAAAAAAGTTGGGGTTAGGCCATGTTTACCACTGTGTGGCATCCCCTCTTCTTTTTTAACAGTCTGCAAACGTCTGCATGGTGACTGAGGATTTCTATAAACGTTTTTATACGGGGCCTTCCTATTCCTGAAGTTTAGGAATAGAATGTTGCCCTTTCTGTCTAATACATGCTTCTAGTTGCTCAACTGTCTTAGGTCTTTTTTGTCGCATCTTCCTCTTTATGATGCGCTAAATGTTTTCTATGGGTGAAAGATCTCGACTGCAGGCTGGCCATTTCAGTACCCGTATCCTTCTTCTACGCAGCCATGATGTTTTAATTGATGGAGTATGTGGTCTGGCTTTGTCATGTTGGAAAATGCAAGGTCTTTCCTGAAAGAGACGACGTCTGGATGGGGGCATATGTTGTTCTAGAACTTGGTTATACCTTTCAGCATTGATGGTGCCTTCCCAGATGTGTAAGCTGCCCATGCCACACGCACTCATGCAACCCCATAACATCAGAGATGCAGTCTTCTGAACTGAGCGCTGATAACAACTTGTGTTGTCCTTGTCCTCTTTAGTCCGGTGACATGGCGTCCCAGTTTTCCAAAAAAGTTTCAAATTTTGATTCGTCTGACCACAGGACAGTTTTCCACTTTGCCACAGTCCATTTAAATGAGCCTTGGCCCAGAGAAAACGGCTGCGCTTGTGGATCATGTTTAGATATGTCTTCTTTTTTGACCTATAGAGTTTTAGCTGGCAATGGCGAATGGCACTGTGGATTGTGTTCACCGACAGTGTTTTTTGGAAGTATTCCTGAGCCCATGTTGTTATTTCCATTACAGTAGCATTCCTGTATGTGATGCAGTGCCGGCTAAGGGCCCGAAGATCACGGGCATCCAGTTTGGTTTTCCGGCCTTGACCCTTACGCGCAGATATTGTTCCAGATTCTCTGAATCTTTGAATGATATTATGCACTGTAGATGATGATAACTTCAAACTCTTGCAATTTTTCTCTGAGAAACTCCTTTCTGATATTGCTTCACTATTTTTCGCCACAGCATTGGGGTAATTGGTGATCCTCTGCCCATCTTGAATACTGAGAGACACTGCCACTCTGAGAGGATCTTTTTATACCCAATCATGTTGCCAAATTGACCTAATAAGTTGCAAATTGTTCCTCCAGCTGTTCCTTATATGTACATTAACTTTTCCGGCCTCTTATTGCTACCTGTCCCAACTTTTTTGGAATGTGTAGCTCTCTTGAAATCCAAAATGAGCCAATATTTGACATTTCAAAATGTCTCACTTTCAATATTTGATATGTTATCTATATTCTATTTGTGAATAAATATAAGTTTATGAGATTTGTAAATTATTCCATTCCGTTTTTACTCACAATTTGTACAGTGTCACAACTTTTTTGGAATCAGGTTTGTATAAATAATTCTTAAAATAAGCATATATTGTCGAAATGTTTTTGTTTCTGTCCTTGTTACAGGTATTTGTGTTAGTTTATGAACGTTGACTACAAACTATAAGAAAACCGTGAATATGTCAACAAAATAAAACGATGATCAATTTTGAACTTGGCTGTAGACCAGTGCTTCGTTTTCTCTTCTGAAATGTAATGCAAGTTGCGCATTTAATTACAACAATCCTCATAAGCCATCATTTAACACTGTATATGCTTTTGATAAATTGGTCTAATGGTACTGTGAATTAATCAACTGATGATGTCTGTTAGTTGAAAGGCAATTTGTAGTCCGTTCACCTGTGGTGTCTTGCCTTAAAATCCATGTTTATGTTTGTTCCTTCCAGACTGGAGGGAGCTTCCTGCAGGAGGGATGCGGAGGGACTTTCGGGAGCATGACATGAGGTTGTTGTTTCTTGCATCAGATGACATGCAGATTAAACTCTCAGAGGGGAACTAAAGCCACTGTGTGAGTGAGAGATATTGTTAACCTCTTTACAGCAAGTGAAGTAGTTTTCTCTTGTGCATCTCTCATTGTCACCTTTTTATGGGAAGTAGTCTGTGGGTTCATAAGAGCCTGCTAAGATAAATGACAAAAATGGAAACTCGCTAAAATGACCTCTGAATGAAGTTCTGTGCCCTGTATGAAATTGTGAATATGTTATTATTTTTATAGTGATTTGAATACATATTTTGAGGTGGTTACCCTGTTGTAAAAAAAATAATAAATGCTAGTGAATAGGAAAAAGTAAAATATATGTATTTAAAATTTTATGCATAGATATTTTAATTTCAATTTTTTTTCATGGAAATCTATAATATATATTTTTTAATTTTCTTGGAATAGTATAATGAAATGTATACCTATTTTTTGTATGTTGAAAGTTTATATATATATATTAATCATTTATTCATCATTTCCCCCTTAAAATATGAAGCAAATTTGACAGTCCAAAAATTAGGGGTCTGTATACTTTAGTGAATAATAGCCTATATAAAAGTTATATAGAAGTGTCATAACTTTTTATGGCATTTCTATGAATTGATTTCTGCTTATAATCTTTTATAATGAACAGTATTATAAAGTTTTGCTCAAAAAATGTAGCTTTGGACCAGGCTAAAACTCCTGCCAGCACATAACACAGTTATGTTACATTGTAATTAAACAAAATAATGCATTTATTATTTGATTATTGTTATATGTTAATTAGGCTAATTCATTCATTCATTAATTTAATGTGCTTAACATAAAAAAACGACAATGTTATTAATCTTTCTCTTTTCGCTATTCACTTTGTACGCTAAATATTTACGTGTATTTAAAGTATCCGAAGGGTTTTTTATTAAGAGAATGACACATAATAAAAGTAATGGCGTCTTTTGCAGCCAATAAAACTCGACAGAGGCGGGTGCAAAACTCTGAAGTAGGCGGTGGCTGCTGATGGTGTGGACAGGCGCAGATGATTGGCGTCTCTTTCCGCCAATGGGAACGCTGAGGGGGCGTGGTATTTTCTGCCTGATGCCACTGCTGTGGGAACAGCTGGAGATGATTGGCGTCGTTTTCAGCTAATGGGAACGCAGAGGGGGCGTGGTTTTCTCTGAGCTACGCTGCTACAGTATGAACAGCTGGAGATGCGCTGTTGTCTAAAGAAGCTCGACGATCATCAGATGATGTGAACTCCTCCATTCAGCTGATTCATCTCATTTTGCAGACTGGTTACACTCTTCATAGCGACTCAGTCGACTGGTTAATTGTCAAAACCAGGTAAGATCGTTTTTTTAATAGTATAAAACTGTTTTTTGGTTGTTTTCCCCCCCAGCTGTAGTTAAATTAAATGACATATGATCAGTATAGCAGTAACATAAATATAATCAAATAAGATATGACCACTTGATGGTTAAAAGGTTGAAAGGTTTTGGGTTTAGATTTGGGGTTATAAAATATATATATATATATATATATATATATATATCTGAGGACACACATATAGATATATATAATATATATATTATATTAAATTAATTATATAATATATATTTATAATATGTATATACAGAGAGATGAGGAGAGAGAGAGAGTATTAAATAATGAATGTATCTCTATATATATATATGTGTGTGTGTGTGTGTGTGTGTGGGGTGTGTCGTAAACTAATGAATTAAATATGTATTTGTATAAATAGAACATAATTTTGATATTCAAAAAATGCATACAAAAATATAAATATAAATTGGTATTGCAATAGTCTCATAGATATCTATATATAAGTGTTATAATATAATTAATAATATTAGTATAAAATAATTTTCTATATAAAATTTAAATAGCAAAATATATTTTATATTAATATAAATCATATTTAGTAAGCTAATGCTTCACCCACACACACACACACACACAAAATAACACACACACACACACACAAAATCCAACATATTAAAATGGGTATTGACTAATAATATCAATATATATACATAAGTGATATTAATATGTTTAATTCTAATTGAAGTATTAATAATAGTACGTAATATGATTATTAATTATTATTAGCCAAGACATAAAATAAATAAATATATTACAATTAATAATATTTATGCCATACTCTACTACTAATATAATAATAAAAAATATATTAAAGGTTGCTATAAGCATAAAAATATTATTTAAAAACAAAACAAACATATTGCAAAATAATATAATAGTTTGATAAATATGCATGTGCAATTCAAGATTTAAAGCATAGAAAATGAGGCCTTTTATTCGCTCACTAGTTCTAATCAAGCCACCATCAATGTGTTACCTTGAGAACGTGAGAAACTAATGCATAACGCTTTATTTATTACACAAAGTGTTGTTAACGCTTTTTTCTCAACAGATTTACAGGTTTAGTGCAGATTTACAGTTTCCGTGTTATTTCAAACTGATTATACCAAAGATACCCAATTATATTTATTGAGTTTGCAAATTCTTTATTTATTTATTGTCCAAATCTGCAAATATTGCATTCTAAATGTACATTTTTGTAATATACGCACTCCCTGACAATCAAACCCAGCTTTGCAGTTGTATGCTTTGCCACTTAAACAATTTACAAAGGTCAAAGGGTGAAATCCACCACAAAACATTTCTGCAATCTAACTGATCTTCTTACACCAGGATGTAAATTTATACCCCAGGGACAATGTTGCATTTTATACAGAAACCATGCATCCAGGTCATATATTGACATTTACCTACCTGATGTGCATTTACTGCACCATAAACAAATGATAATGTTGTGCCATAATCATTTCGAAAGCATGTGTAGCCTTTCTTTTGCTTCTTGAGCTTCTTAGACCGTTTGCTCTTGTCATTTGGTATGCAAATACAAATCTTACTTGCTATTTTTGGCGCACGCAGGTTTCTCATCCCACCGATACACGCACATACCAACCATTAGCTTCAGCCACCAACAGCTGAACTGTCTGTACTCTACAGGTGCCAGTTGCATATGGTTTTGAAACAGTTTGGACGGCCATTAGCAAATTATTATTTGCTCTAGCATTCTAGAGCTCATGTATTTTTATTCCCCTGCCCAAACAGCTTTGGCTAGTCTCGACAGAGGTGTTTGTTGTTGGAGCTCTGATGGTTTTGGCCCCGTGAGGGACCCAGCAATTAGTCCCCTCCGGCCCCAGAGCGAGTGCTGCTGTGCGGGAGCCCGTCAGCGTACCATTGCCACTGCTTGTGTGTATTCTTTTCCACTGTCTGGCCTCTGGGAGAATCTCACAGGAAGCTGAATGTACACCGAGGGCAGACAGGAACCTGAGGTGCAATAGTTGCATTATTACATACTACATCTTTCATTGAATCACTATTTAATTGTGTGCAAGCTATTTAAATTTGTAAAGTAAATTGGTTTTCTTTTTTTAATTTAAATGTATATGTATATGATTTTTAGAAAATGTCCTCCTCTCAAACTAACCATCAGTGGGGCGTAAGCAGATCAATGAAAACTTACAAATGAGATCATACGAATTCCCAAGCAATTCGCCATACGATTGCCATAAGTGTGTGTGTTTTTTTCTGTCTGTGGAAAAACTAGGTCTTTCGTTCAATAGTTGCATTATTACATACAACATTTTACTTTTTTATTTCTTATTTTATGTGCAGTCCAACTGAAATAGTTAAGAAATTACCCTTTTTTCTGTATGTATTAGCTAATTTAAATGAAGTAAGTTGAGCAGCGTACTTTTTGAACATTTAATCACTATTTAATTGTGTGCAAACTATTTGAATTTGTGAAATAAAATTGTTTTCTTGTTTCTTGAAATAATTTCTTTTGGCGTAAATGTAGCATTAATAAAACCCAAGTACTGGATTTTCAGCAAAGGTTGCCTTTTTTAAAACACACACACACACACACACAAAACAAGTGTATTATACTGTATATATTAAAAAATAGGCTGCTATATAAATCATCTTGGAACTGCAGTCAGAATTCATAGTAGTCATATGATTTGAGTAAATACTGGCGGCATTTGTGTTTGTTTAATATATATCCATATTGGATGGATAGATAGATAGATAGAAAAAAGCTTAACTATTTTAAGTTTTGTCAAATTGGTGGTGGATTCAAATGAATTTTTTTATGATTTAATTAATAGGAAAATATATGATTTTTAGAAATGGTCCACCTCTGAAATTAACTGTCAGTGGGGCGTAAGCAGATCAATGAAAATGTATAAATTCGCAGGCAGTTTGACCTTTTGTTTGCTTGCTATTTCTCATCAAGCCACCATCGGTGTGTTTCAAATGATCGCATATAAATTGCACAATCGCCAGAACATAAAAAAAATTTTATGAATTGCTGAGTGTATTGGGCATGATGTTTCTGTCTGTGGTTGTCTCTACTATAGCATCACCAATCAGTTTGTTGATTAGTCTCCCAAAACCTGACTTAAAGCTCAAAACAACAACAAAACATTGTAATGATGCTTATAGTCGCATTGGTTTGCGAGCAAAGGCATTCACAAATTTGAGGAACTTAGCCCAACACGTTGTTTGGTGATAGTGATCTTGTCACAAATGCTTCTCACTTCCTCGCATTACATTTATATCTCATGACCAACTGCCCGACAGTGATGCAGGCCACCTGTCAAAGCCTTTTAGGTGTGTGTGTCTGTGTATGGAGAATATCATAGCCTACTGGTATTGTCTTTATATGGTTATAATGGCACAAAACAAGGATTCCTCCACTTGTCCGTCTGTGTGCCAAGGGGAGGGTGTGAGGGCAACGGGCACTCATGGATCGTGGGAACAGCATCACTCTCTCCGTAAACCACTGGCTTTGAGATTTTAAAAATAGATGAGGTTACATATGCCTAATATGAGAGAAAAAAGCATAGCTGAAGTCCCGGGGCTTTTACATTAGCGGTTAGCCACCAAGCTAACAAAACATACTAATTTATAGATTGTTTGTTTTTTATAGTAATTTATAGTTAATACTATAGTGTTTTTGAACCATACTATAGTAAAGTACTTGAATTAATTTGTTGTGGTAATTCTATAGCTGCTGTAGTAATATAACAACTATAGTAATATAAACAAATATATTATACACATTTCTTTACGTTTGTGTGTTGCTCGGCAACCACAACTTTCTGAAACCACAACTGTTCTGAGGGACATACATTGGTTTGTTCGGTGGAAGAATACTGTTTTTATTAATATCATTACACTTTTTTTGCTCTGTTTTATTCTGTGAAACCTTACTGCGTATATGGAATAACCGTTTTATAAAAGCAATAAGCCCCGTGAAGCCGTGGTTTACAGTGAATTTATAACAGCTAAGGGGGTTTAACGCCACTTCGCGTCGTACCTAACAACGCCCCTTAGCTGTTATATATTCACTGTAAACCACAGCTTCACGGGGCTTATTGCTTTAATAAACAGCATAATACACTTTATTATAGTATGGTTCAAAAACACTATAGTATTTACTATAAAGTACAATAGTATTTTTTTCATGGGGAAGGAGTAGGTCTGAAAGATGGGATTGATAGCTAATACATTAGCAAAGCCAAATATATGATTGTATTTCACTGATTTATGGTCTGATATTACTGGCCTATGTGAAAATTGTAAGTCAAATGAAGCTACAAGCTTAGCGTACATACCAGAGGTCTTGATTTTTGCAGTTTTTGCAATGAATTGTGGTTATTATCGACATCAGATAAGCGTCATTCTTGTTTAGAAACATGAAGATATTTTCTACTGAAGGTTTTTTGCTTTCTATGTCAGCTACTGGAATCTCAATGCTGTTTAATGCAGCAAACAGCTTAGCAGATTCTAGCTACAATGCCGTAACTTAGCAAAATGTTAGCTACTAGCAATTTAGCTTAAAAATAGTCATTCTAGTGTGACTTCACTATCAAATGTGCATGAAAATAGCAAAGCAGATGTGCTGAGTGGAGAATTTTAATGTTATTTGAAGCCAAAAATAAAATGAAGTGTTAGCTTTAGCTACTAGCATTTTACTAGGCGACTGATGTCCCTCAACCAAGTGACTGATGTCCCTCAACCAGGAAACTTTACACAACCCCCTCCTAGGATCAACTGTTGGTGTCCGTTTCGCTCATGGGAGAACAGGGGGTGGACAGGAACTTACCCTTCATCGAAACTCACTATTATTCTAAGTGCGGTTGTAACGCTAATGCTAACTTTATTCTACCTTTAAATGGAGATGACATATTTTTAGCCCGTGCCCTGTGGAAATGCTCATGTTTGTGTTGGGATAACCCAGACTGCGGGGGTGTTAGCCTGTGTGCCCGGGTTAACTTTATTCCCTACTGACCCTCTGGAGGGTATAAGTACACAAACGGCTGGTAGTTGGTATTGGCTGAACACATCACACATGAGCAGTTCCCACTATATTTACAAAAGCAATACATATACTGATGTTACTGCAGCAATATGACTGGCAATGAATTGTGAACTGTTGTGCACATGCATATATTTCACTACCAAATATATTGTAATTTTTTTATTATATTATATTATATTACATTATATTATAATATATTATATTATATTATATTATGCTGAAAAAGTGTAAACAATACAAAAAAGACACACATTCTACTACTAAATAAATTTTTCCATCTGTCCTGCTGATTCAGGAAAAACCCGCTCCGAACACAAAGCATCATGGGGCGGAAGAAAATACAGATCTCTCGGATTCTTGACCAGCGAAATCGACAGGTTTGTACTTGTTTAATTTCATGCTGTTAAAATACATGAAATGACATCCGAACATACTTTGTTTCTATAATATAAGACTTTTTTTTTTTGTTTGAAACTGAATATGTAAGGCGAGTTTGATTTTAGCAATTAGGATTTGATTGGTGGATGTTATCCTGTATTATTATCAGTGACCTTTTTTGATTTCACCCACACGGAAACAATATTTAAAAGAATATTTAATTTTGATCAATATGTTTTGGTAACACTTTAGTATAGGGACCCATTTTCACTATTAACGAGTTGCTTATTAGCATGCCTATTATTAATATATTGTCTGTTTATTAGTACTTATAAAGCACATATACTGTGCTTTCTGTTCCCAATACCTAAACTTAACAACTACCTTACTAACTATTAATAAGCAGCAAATTAGGAGTTTATTGAGGCAAAGTCATAGTTAATGGTTTATTAATAGTGAGAATTGGACCTTAAAATAAACTGTGACTGTTTTTTTTAATGTACAACATTATGAAAACAACTTTTTTCAGCTGCACTGATCAGTTTTGCATAATAAAACCAAGGACGTTTCTTCGTTTGATTTTGATTTCATGTTGTATATTAATCTATATATCTTTATTGTTCATATATCTGACAAAAGAATGGGGCTTGCTTACTTTTAGACCACCAGGGACTAAATTATGTAATGTTTTCACACCTTCGCCATTCTCACACAAAAATCAACGGTAGACGGTAGACTTTTGCTCTACACCAGAATGTGATATTTTAATCCAGGGCAAAAGACCTCGAGGTGTGAAACATGGGCTTTGCTATGGGGCGAAGACAACGTATGTCCAAAAAAAGACTCCAAAACGATACACAGCGTGAGAAGTCAAACCATTATAGCTTTGTGGCATCTATCAGAAGTTTCTGTAACAATAGTCCTGTGGTTTGTTCTCTTCTTCAAGGTGACATTTACCAAGCGCAAATTTGGTCTGATGAAAAAGGCCTACGAGCTGAGCGTGTTGTGCGACTGCGAGATCGCTCTTATCATCTTCAACAGCACTAACCGTCTTTTCCAGTACGCCAGCACCGATATGGACAAAGTGCTGTTAAAGTACACCGAATACAGCGAACCTCACGAAAGCCGCACAAACACTGACATACTGGAGGTACATACCAAATCCCTTCTTAAGTGTGTTCATTATTAGTATGTTACCAAATCAGATGAGCTACCGCTACTGTTTTACTGTGCTTGATATAATTGTAACATAACCAATATCCCACAAAATGAAGCTGGAGATGTTTTGCCCTGAACATCATATAGATATGCCTGTATATTTAGAAGTACTGGCAAAAAAAAAAGACCATTATGCTTTATTTTGCATTATGTTTTCATTTAATAATTATATTATTTATAAATGATTTTATTTGAATGAAATTGTTTTATTCAGCAATGATGCTTTAAATTGATCAAAAGTGACAGTAAAGACTTTTGAAAGGTCACAAAGTTTTCTGTTTCAAAGTAAATGCTGTTCTTTTGAACTTTCTATTCATCAAAGTGTTCTGGAGAAAATGTGCACATTTTGCACAAAAGTATTAAGCAGAATAACTGTTTTCAACATTAATAATAAAAATAAATGTTTCTTGAGCATTTTAGAATGATTTCTGAAGGATCATGTGGCAATGAAGACTGAGTAATGATGCTTTTGCATCACATAAAATAAATTACATTTTAACATATAACACTTATCACACATTGTTATAATATTTCACAATAGTACTGTTTTTTTCTATATTTTGATCAAATAAATGCAAAAACCTTGGGTGCAGCATAAGAATTCTTTTCTCTCTCTTATAATGTGTGATTATATATATATATATATACAGGCTATTACTGTGTGTGTGTATAGACAGTATATATATACATTATATATTATATATATATATATATATATTACATATATATATATATTACACACACACTACGGTTAAAAAAGTTTTGGATCAGAACGATTTTTATGTTTATTACAGGATTCTTATGTCATCAAGGGGCTGCATGTCTTTGGTCAAAAAATACAGGAAAAAAAAAAATGGAATATGGTGGAATATTAGTATGATGTAAAATAAATAAAATTTTTCTATTTTAATAGACATTAAAATGTAATTTATTCCTGTGACAAAGCTGAATTTTAATTTCATTACTCCAGTCTTCAGTGTCACCTGAACCTTCAGAAATCATTCTAATATACTGATTTATTACAGTGCTGGAAACTGTTGTGCTGTTTAATATTTTTTTGGAACCTGTGATATTTTTTTTCTTTGATTCTTTGATGAATAAAAATTTTAAAAGAAGAGCATTTATTTAAAATATATTTTTTTCTAACAATATACACTACAGTTAAAAAGTTTGGGGTCAGTCGATTTTGAATCTTTAAAGAAATAAAATTTTATTCAGTAAGGATGTGTTAAATTGTCAAGAAGTGATAGCAAAGATTTATATTGTTAGAAAAGGTTTATATTTTGAAAAAATGCTGTTCTTTATTCATCAAAGAATCCTGAAAAAAAAAGTATCGCAGTTTCCCAAAAATATTTGGCAGCACACCTGTTGCCAACATTGATAATTCTAATTATAAATCTGCATATTAGAATGATTTCGAAGGATCATGTGACACTGAAAACTGAAGTAATGGATGATGGCAATTCAGCTTTGCATCACAGAAATGCATTATAGTTTAAAGGATATTAAAATCGAAACCATTATTTTATATTGTAATAACGTTTTGCAAGATTACTTTTTTTTTCTGTATTTTTGATCAAATAAAAACAGACTTGGTGAGCATAAGAGGCTTCTACACAACTACTGACCCAAACTTTTGACGGTAGTTGTGTATACAGTGGGGCAAAAAAGTATTTAGTCCACCAATTGTGCAAGTTCTCCCACTTTAAAAGATGAGAGAGGCCTGTAATTTTTATCATAGGTGTACCTCAACTATGAGAGACAAAATGAGAAAAAAAATCCAAAAAAACACATTGTAGGATTTTTAAAGAATTAATTGGTAAATTCCTCGTAAAATAAGTATTTGGTCACCTACAAAAAAAGCAAGATTTCTGGCTCTCACAGACCTGTAACTTCTTCTTTAAGAGGCTCCTCTGTCCTCCACTCGTTACCGGTATTAATGGCATCTGTTTGAACTCGATATCAGTATAAAAGACACCTGTCCACAACCTCAAAACAGTCACACTCCAAACTCCACCATGGCCAAGACCAAGAGCTGTCAAAGGACACCAGAAACAAAAATGTAGACCTGCACCAGGCTGGGAAGAATGAATCTGCAATAGGTAAGCAGCTTGGTGTGAAGAAATTAACTGTGGGAGCAATTATTAGAAAATGGAAGACATTCAAGACCACTGATAATCTCCCTCGATATGGGGCTCCATGCAAGATCTCACCCCGGGGGGTCAAAATGATCACAAGAACTGGAGCAAAAATCCCAGAACCACACCGGGGGGACCTAGTGAATGACCTGCAGAGAGTTGGGAACAAAAGTAACAAGGCTACCATCAGTAACACACTGCGAACAGGGACTCAAATCCTGCAGTGCCAGAAGTCTCCCCCTGCTTAAGCTAGTACATGTCCAGACCCGTCTGAAGTATGCTAGAGAGCATTTGGATGATCCAGAAAAAGATTGGGAGAATGTCATATGGTCAGAAGAAACCAAAATAGAACTTTTTGGTAAAAAATCAACTTGTCGTGTTTGGAGGAGAAAGGATGCTGAGTTGCATCCAAAAGAACACATACCTACTGTGAAGCATGGGGGTGGAACATCATGCTTTGGGGCTGTTTTTCTGCAAAGAGACCAGGGCGACTGATCCGTGTAAACGAAAGAATGAATGGGGACATGTATCGTGAGATTTTGAGTGAAAACCTCCTCCCATCAGCAAGGCATTGAAGATGAAACGTGGCTGGGTCTTTCAGCCTGACAATGATCCCAAACACACCGCCCAGGCACCGAAGGAGCAGTGGCTAGTAACGAAGGCATTTCAAGGTCCTGGAGTGGCCTAGCCCGTCTCCAGATCTCAACCCCATAGAAAATCTTTGGATGGAGTTGAAAATCCGTGTTGCCCAGCGACAGCCCCAAAACATTACTGCTCTAGAGGCGATCTGCATGGAGGAATGGGCCAAAATACCAGCAACAGTGTGTGAAAACCTTGTGAAGACTTACAGAAAACGTTTGACCTCTGTCATTGCCAACAAAGGGTATATAACAAAGTATTAAGATGAAATTTTGTTATTGACCAAATACTTATTTTCCACCATAATTTGCAAATAAATTCTTTAAAAATCCTACAATGTGATTTTCTAATTTTGTCTCTCATAGTTGAGGTATACCTATGATGAAAATTACAGGCCTCTCTCATATTTTTAAGTGGGAGAACTTGCACAATTGGTGGCTGACTAAATACTTTTTTTCCCCACTGTATATATATGTGTGTGTGTGATTTTTATTTATTTGTTTTTCATTACAAATAGTTTGTTTCATTAGAGAACTGAGTATCATATAATAATGAGCTGTGGTGCTCATATGAGAGATGGAGGTTGGAATTCAGTCGATGGCATGTCCTGATCCAATTTTTCCTCCTTCACCCCAAATTCTCTCTTTTCTCCTCTCTTCCGTCCTCTTTCTCTCTGAGTGCTCCAGACTTTGAGAAGGAAAGGACTGGGGCTGGATAATTCAGAGCTCGATCAGGAAGACAGTGTGACGATGGGAACGGAGAAATACCACGACGGCATGGACCTCTCCATCCCTCGCCAACGCTATTATGTTAGTAGAATCGAAATGAGCCAAATGCCTGTGTTTATCTGACAGGAATGCCTAAAGTAATGTTATAAATCCACTCACAGGCTCCTTCGCTCCTGCCTTCGGAAGTGATGGCTGCAAGTCCCGAAAACGGCTACAGCAACTCCTCCAATCCAAACCTAGGTTCCCATCGGACTCTGTCCTACAAACCTTTGTGTACCAGACCGGGCTCAACCGGTTCTGTCAGCTCCAACTCCCATCCGGCTCTCATGGGACCACATGCAGGTAAGTAAGGTCCATGTTGTTTTAAATGGCCAAGACATTTCCAAATATTTGTTAACACGACTAGGCTTATCCTTCACTATTAAAATAAAGGCTATATTAAAAGGTACACTATGTAACGTTTACGTAGTAAACATAGTATGTAACATAGTAACATAGTATGTAACGCCCTCTAGCTGTTGAAGCATTAAAACGGCAAGTTATTTGAAAAGGAACATTGTTATGATAATTTCTGTAAGTGAGAGGTTATTCATATTATTGTTATTACGTAAGTGTTATTGTTATTATTAAACATTGTGTTGTGAACCTTGTCAATACACAGCAGATGTGATGCTATGCAAACTATGTTGATTCACAGGGTTGGGATGGTTACTTTTAAAATGTATTCTGTTGCAGTTACAAATTACTTCATCAAAAAAGTATTCAGTAATTGCATTACTTGAGTGCGAGTCTTGTCCTTTTAGTCACATATGTAAATAAAGTCAAAAAATCAATATCTAAGTACTTTTATTTAACTATGACTTTAAAATTAAAACTAATAAAAACTATTTTAAAACAACTATTTTAAAAATGTGTTTCACATATAGATAGACAAGCCCGGGGTATATATATATATATATATATATACTATATCTATATATATATAATATATTATATTATATAGATATATACAGTATTATAAGGTTATGCAGACATCAGTGCGCTATACAGTTTAATATGTGCAGTTTTATTTTTTTATTATTATTATATATTTTTTTCTTTAACATGTAGGCCTACAAGTAAAAATAAATATAGTTTATACAACATTAAAAATGGTACACCATATACATATTAGTCTATTTAAAAATAAGCCTGCATGTGAAATGCTATGTGAAATGCGGTTGATACTTGCTTTATTCAACTGAATGATACGGGGTGTGTGGACACTAGAACTTTTCTCTAGAAAACTTACACACAACTGCAGTCAAGCACACGATGGAATTTTAAATCCCTAACAAACACAAAATTTTAGCTAACATGATGATTTCCGTGCTAGTCGTACCTGCAATGTCAAGTTGTTGGTATTCTTTGTTTAAAAGCAAGATGTCGTCATTGCATAGCTTTATGCTTGTGTACAACTCTGTTATTTACTTTTCCTTTTTGAAGACCCAAAATAACCTTGGGGTGAAATTTCCAGACTGAAAAACGTTTTTCCAGCGGAAGCAGTTAATAACGTAGCGGCGTCTTACCCCGTTGGTAGACATTGTAGACTGGTGTTATTTGCGCACGCACCAGCAGGCGGCTCACGTGAGTCAACATGTGTCAACAGAACCAGGAACTACTGTATGATAAAGCAATGCTAAATATAGCGTTATGTCAAAAAACTAATTTATTGAATTTTAAATTAAACAAATGTAATCCTGATAGTGTTCCCACTTTTTACAAAATGTAAATTGAATCCGATTACTTTATTTTATGTAACTGTAACGGATTACAGTTACTAGAATTTTGTATCCTGATTACGTAACGCCGTTACATGTATTCCGTCACTCCCCAAGCCTGTTGATTCATGATTTATTATGGGTACTGTCGCTTTTGCTTTTTGCTTGCTTTTTTCTTTTCAGTTCACGGTTTAGTTGTTGTGGTTTCAAGCTAATTCCACTGCGAATAGCAATATGGAAGGCAGACGGGGCCAAAAGTCTTTAAACGGAATGGTTTGTTGTGTTAATGCGGCAATTTTGGATGCGTTTTTTTGTATGTGTAACTTGTATGACACTCACATTCTGGCCATGTTAAGACACACAGTTTTTACTGTGTTAAGATGATAAATTTGAACTTGTCTCTCAACGCGCGCACATTCTGGTCGTGTTCGAACGTGTAATACTTTTTAAAGCAGATTTACCTTTAGATTTACTCACATATTAATCCTTTCTTTAGTTTATTGAGCCATTGCTATACTGATTATCTACGTTATAGAAGCGATAAAGTTTAATTTATGTAAACCGATAAATTAAGACTTTTCTACCAGAGAAAGAATGTTGAACTAAACAACTAACACAAATCATAAGACAGACATCACACAATATACTGATGCATTATCCCTCAAAAACAAATATAATGTGTGATTTTTGCATACGTGCCTACCAGTGTACAATTATGGCAACCTCCATGAGTAAACATGATGTCTGATGTTTGTATACATATATACTAACATACCATCATGCCACATATGCAAATATAGTCTCAAATACAGCAATTTGGTTGGCTGTTGTGCGTGTTGTCACATTCACACGGACAAACAGTGTGGTCACATTTCGCACGTTCCATTAACGGACTTTTGGCCCGGTCCACCTTCCATATAGCAATCGCGCCTGATCTTTTGCCTTTATTTACTGATATGATGTAAACACGCACAGACTAATGATGAAAATACACCAGAAAGTTTCCTGCAAAATCCACCCTGATAACTATAAATATTAATAATTATTATAGGCCTACTGTAGTGGTTATGGTAAAACAAAAACATGTAATTTATGATATACTTGCAATTTCGTTAATTGTGAAAAACAAAAAAGTAACATAGTGTGGCTTTAACTACATAAACTACTGTATATGTACCGCTTAAACCATATTTCTGTGTTTTTTGGAAACCAACACTAAAACTGTGTACCGTATCCGTATTAGTTTATAGCCAAATCAAATGGGGGTACACAGAAAGGCAGTGGGGAACGCTCCCCGAGTGGAGTATTTTAGTACTTGCGCACAGGAAGTTCTCATATGTGAAACAGCCCACCCTCTCAACCACACACACATACAGACACATACGAAACAGTAGCTGAAGACAGAGCTGTGGTTTCTGAGCAGAATGTCACATCTGCTGGACTTTTTGATGCTGTGCCTCTTCATCTCCATATTACTATTAGCAGTGCTGCATGGGAATGTTCTGCTCAAAGCGACCTGTGGTCAGAATCCAGCGCTATAAAAGCCAGCTGAAGTGTCACTGCATCAGAATGCAGCTACTAATCGTGAGGGTAGTCTTGAAAAGGAATGAAATAGTTTGATGCAGAGGTTGACGTCCAGGTTTTTTGATGTGTGAGGATATTTCTACAATTATTGGCAGTTTTATATCCCAGGGCTTGATTTTTTACATTTTACATTAACGTAATTAATTTTTCTTGCTCAAAGGTCAAGGATTTGTTTTTACCATGATTTCAACACAATTTATTTATTTACTTACGTTTAAACATTTATTTATTCAGACAAAAATGAAATTCCCTGAAGAAAAATATCTTTATTTTTTTTTTAACTTGAATCATCTCGGATGAAAGTGACAATAAATACTATCATCTCAATATTTTTTGTGTGAAAATTACTGTCTGTAATATTATTTTAATTTAATAATTTCATAATATTTTAATATAATAGTCATAAAAATGTATACATTTTAAATTTTATATACAGTAATGGATAATATTCAATAAATTAGTTATTAATATTAAATGTTAACTTTATTTTAATAATATCCATTTTTATATATATAGGTTTGTTTTAATATGCTTTCAGTTATGTGTGTACTTCAAATGCTACTATTTTACTTAACATACACTTTAAACATTTATATATCAGACCAAAAATGAAATTCCGCGAAGAAAAATATTATTTTAAAAACTATGATAATCTAGATGATGAAGAGTGACAATAAACAATTCATTTCAATATTTTTTGCAGTGAATATAATGTTGTCTCGCTGTGACAAGTATAAAAAATTTTAAACATCAAAAATGCATTTGAAAACTTGACTTAAAAAGTTGTGATGAAATATGAGATGCTATTATATATGAAAAAATATTATTACATTAAAAAAAAAAAAATTCATTTCCGACTAACCTGTAATTGTGCTAAATTATTTATTTTATTTACTTTATTTATAACCAGGGACAAGGCATAATTAATAAACATTATGTCAATATGCAGAGGTTAGACAGAAGGCTATTTTTCACGTGCAGAGGACGCTCCTAGAGCAGATGGTAATAGTCACCTAAAAGAAATAGAATAATTAACATATTTATAACAATTAAAAACAATTTACAATTCATTTAGTATTAAAAAGTACTATGAGCTATGATGTCAATAGAAAAAAACAAAACAACAACACGACACCAACAATCAGACAAACATCAGACAAATACATGAACACACACACACACACACAAAGCAAAAAAAAACCAACGGGGCAGCGAGAGCAGATGTAGTAGTAAGCTAATGTTGACAGCTCTGATTATCAATCAGCCATTTCTTTAACTGGATCTTAAATGTACTATATATGTTTAGATTTCTAATATTTATGGGGGTGAGGTTCCACTCAGTAGCAGCTCGAACAGAGAAGGCAGTTTGTGCAAACAAAACCGCTAATTTTAAATTATGCAGAATGTTTGAAAATATGATTTAATTGTGTGTATAAAGGACACATGAAATGCATTCTTTGAAAGTAGCCTTATCGAGACATTCAGAGCCGTCACATCATGACAAGTTCACATTTATCAGCAAAATGTGTTTACAGGTGTCAAGCTAGATAGTGAATAAACGCCATCTGAGAAGGAAAACTTCTCCTTTCAGTGAAAGATAGAGAGAGTGAGAGAGAGAAACTGAAAAAATAATTTCAACCACATCTTGTTTTTCACTTCCCACATGACTGAAGGTCTGGGCTACTCGATGTTCTCTCATGGCAACCTGAGCAGGGCCTTGGAGATGAAGACTCCGCCTCCTCTGAATATGGCCAGTGATGGACGGCGCATCGACGCTCACAGCGGACTGTGTGGAACCCGCAGTAATTTGGCCAATGCTGTGAGAGAGTCTACAAAAGTACTCACTCGTACACTGAAATGACTGTTTTGTCACCATACAGAACTTTATGTCACTCTACTTAACTTTAGTACAGAGGAAGAGGCAGCTGTACCTTTATTTCCTGCTGACACTTATATCAGTGTTTTATAGATAAATCATTGACAGTCACTATAAAATGCGTAAGAGAGCAGTTGCTCATGTACATTTAAATGTAATTATTGATGAAAATATATGATATAAAGTTTTATGACATTTCTAAATATAGACGTTTCATAATAGAGAACAATGAAGTATTCATTTATAATGTTAAGAATTAACATTATTTGACACATTTTGTTATACATTAAAGTATAATGTACATTTTCATATTATTATTAAATAAAGTACGTACTATATTCATAATGTTATTTTTTCATATCAATTTAGAAATGATTGTATTTATGAAAATAATTATATGAGTTAAAGTTTTAAATTAGTGCTGTCAAACGATTAATCGCGATTAATCGCATCCAAAATAAAAGTTTTTGTTTCCATAATATATGTGTGTGTACCATGTACATTATATTGTAATATAACGACACACATTATACAGTATATAATTGAAAATATTTACATGATATATTTAGTATTAATATAATTTTATTATATCTAATCTAGTTCAATATTATAAAAAAATTCTCTAAAATTGAACTGCATGTGTGTTTAGGTATATATACATAATTAAATATACAAAGGAACAACACATATTATTATGTAAAACAAAAAACTTTTTATTTTGGATCGTGCGATTTAACGTTTGGCCAGCATATTTTAAAATATAGACATTTAACTATAAGGGACATGTTAAGTTATAATAGTAATGTTTGGTATATCAGTTTATATATTCGATTGATGTATATTATATATTAATATTATAGTATATTATATTATCATTAGTTATGAAAAATAGACTGTCTATCTATACTAATGAGGATTTTTTTTGCGTGGTGTCCAGGGGATCTAAGTGAGGTGATATATAATGTAGCAAATTTAGAAAAGGTTGAAGGCAGAGATGATATGATTAATTTGGTAAATATATTATATCAATTAAAGATTCATTTTGTCATACCAGTGTATGTATATTATAATCTTCAAAGTAAATACGATAATATAATATGAAGGTTTGTTATAATTTAATATCGATTACGATTTATAAATTGTGTATTTTGAAAATAGGATTTTTATGAGTTGCAGGAGATTTCTAAAGATAGTCATTTAATAATATTAAAAATGTAGAATTAATTTATATTCATTAATATTTGTTATAGACATTATATAGACATTTTATAAATCATTATAATTATATACTATTATATTTTTTCCTTAAAAGTAAAAATAACATTATGATATTGAGATGTACTCTGTACTGATAACTTTGTCATTATTTCAGTTTTCTTTTCCTTTGGTTCCCATCTAGAGAGCACTCTATCAGAGTATGCATGCTGGGGGCCACATGATGGCGATGGGGAAGACAGGCTTACTCGGACACAGTCTGGGCAACTACGGGGCCTCAGGTGGGGGCCCAATCCTTATTCAGAGCACTTTCTGCAAAATTATAATACAGGGACAAAAAATACGGTCATGCGGACATTGTGCTATGTTTACCACGTTTTACAACTAATTCTGTTTAACACAAAACATCACGCCTGTATGTCAAAATGAAAATGTAGTCATATATTCTACTGCCTTAAAAGGACACAGCACTCAACAGTCAGTGTCTGTTTCAGAATACAGCCAAAAACCCAAGGCTACCCATGGGTTTTCAACGCAATTCTATGAATACCTGGCAACCTTTGTCTCATCAGGACACCCACCAGTCCATGATCAGCCCTGGGTGAGAAATGTCTTACCATGCATATTAATCATAGATTATATAATACATCAGCATATGAAAATAGACTTTATTTTTTATGTATTTTATTTTTACATTTATATTTTATTTAATTTAGTTTAATTATAATGATTTATAACTATTTCTGAAACTCAAATTCTGATATAATGGTCATGTCACGGTCACAGGAGGGCACAGGAGGGAAACTGTTCATACCCGTCCAGTGCTTTCCCTTTCCTTCCTCGCGCCACCACCCCTCCGCAAGCCTTTGCATCCAATTCAGATCGCGACCAGACTACGCACAGCGGCCGGCACGGGCCGCCCAAAAGGCAAAACATGCTTGTCGGCCAGAACACTGCGGCCCCTGACTCTGCCCTACCCCCCGGGCCGCGGCGCCCCCCAGCCATCACATGCTGCAGCACTCACCAATGGAAGAGCCCAAAGCCACCAGCTGCCCTCCATCAGAGGAATACTCAGCTTTGGAGAGGGAGGAGATGCAGAAGAGTGGTTACTCCGGCCATCATGGCCCAAACAGAGAACCTGGAGAGGGGAAAAGCCACCAGCCTCTGAAGCAACCTGACGCCAGTAATGGATGGATAAGATAATTGCCACAACCTTTTCTTTTCATTTCTTAAAGGAACGTACGGGCGATGCGCTCGGAGCGGTTAGAGGTTCAACCCTATCGAGACGGCCAGCCGGACCCACGCCGGGCCCCTCTGGGCCCGTCCCGCCTCTGCGCGGCGCCGCAGACGGTACGAAATGATGGCTAGTGCGACGGCGCGCGGGAGAACAAAGATAGACACTCAACCCGAAGACCATGGACGAGAACAAAGAAGAAGAATCTTGTAGGTAGATGAGTTTTTTCGTCAGCAGAAAACAGATTGGAGAAGTTCAGCATGCTCACTGGTTCAGGCAATGGTATCCTCTGCCAGGGCATGGGTGCCTGTCAGGGGAAATGAGAGTCAAAACAGCTTTTGTATAAATCTTTATGACGTTTTGGTAGGGTTTGTCGTTTTTTGGCTCACAATATATTGCGACCATTTTTTTTTTGTATTTTTTGAGTTATGTTTTATCCAGAGTCTTTCGACACATTGCGCCCTGCCCAACTGTTTTCATTCTTGTATATTATACTTGTTGTTTGAAGACGATTCTTGTAATGTGAAAAGTTGCTTGTTTGTTTAAAAAATAAATAAATAATAACTTAAAAACAGTGCTTCTGGCCAAAATATGAATCTGTTCTCCAGTGAAAAAGTCCATCCCCTGTTCCGTGTTTAGAATCTAGTTTTGGAGTGTTTTCTACTTGTAAAACGTATGCTTTATCTGTGCATATGTTGTCTCGAATGCACTGATTCAGACGAGAAAACGCCAGGGAATAACCAACACCCAGTGGGAAAGCAATATTATGGACGGTTAGGTAGGATGGTGACTGGTCTTTTAGAGAAGCAACGGTTTTTTTTGAAATTAAAAATTTATTGTTGGATTTGTTGTAGAAACAGGCAGGCTTCACTTCACAAAGACATTACTAGATGGACTGGAGTGGTGGATTACTTGAAGAGCTAAGTTATTGTGCCTAGACGGGACACCCAGCTTTCGTCACCATAACCCCTTGCGTTCTGTTTCTTGGTTTTGTTTGTTGTTGGTAATATTCATATCGATAGCGCGATCACATTGACAACGGCACCCATTCTCTCGTAGGGGAAGCACGCAACATCCCATCGCCCCCTCCCGCCCACGCGAAACTTATCGGTACGGAATAGCTCTGGTGAGCAATGAAGTTTATGCTACATTTCTTAATTTTTTGTCAATATTTTAAAAAATTATCATTTAAATTGGGAGCTCGAGGATGCAATGATAAGCTCAACTTCATAGTTTTTGCACAATAAAAACGCCGACCACACTCGGACAGGGACGCGCTTTGAACGGTCCACCGGCAAGGCGATATTTCCGACCATGATACCGCCCGCCCGGGACCCCAGACTACGGCAGAGCTACAAATATAAGGAAAGTGCGCTTCAAGTTTAAATACACATAAACATAAATCTTGTTTTTATTAATCAGTTTTAATCAGAACTAGTAAATTTTTTATTAATACTATCACTTCACCAGAGCAGCATTCACATCAGTGCTGACCCTGTTTAGAAATGTGATTCCTGTTTTTCCTCACATAGTGTAAATTACTGTAGAGTCATAAATGATTTTCATGTAAATGATCTTCACTCAGGACAGACTGCTTTTCTACTTTCAAACCAAAGGGTTTTTTTTTTGAGAAAAAAATAGAAAACAATGTTGTCTTGATAATACGTAAAATTTATTTGCATTATTTCTGGCATTACCTATATATTATGTAATATTTTTTTTTCTTTGCTTATGTTTTTCACTTGTGCTTGCGTTATCAGTTTGTGTGATTGATGCACACCATCACTATCTTCCTGAAGTATTGTCAGTTGAAGTTTGTTATAATGGCCACAAGAGGGCGGCACATAAACATATCATGCATCTGAATGCTTCTTGTTGACATGACATGTTGTAGCCTAACCTGTATTTTATAATGAATAAATAATTGCAGTGGTACATCTTGAGTAGTGTGCCATTTGTTAAGGCATATCGGTGTATAAGGGCATCCATCATTCACCAACACTTTCCATTTCTTAAATCAGTGGTTCTCAACCATGCACTTGGGGCCCACTAGATGGCCTCAGTGAGCTTTCTTATTTACCTAAATATACTGACTTAAACGTAATGATTTAAAAGTATTATAAGAGGTAGTTATAATAGAATTACTTTAAAATGGTCAAACAAGCACGACTTGAGCGCTAAATTAACCAATTAGCATTTTCTTTATTAGTTGTATGCAATGAGGTGATGATTCGGGGGAGTATAAAAAGAAATAACGACCACTTCAATTAAGTTTTCACTAAAACGTGTTAGCATGTTTCCCGCCAAAAGGTAAAAGTCTACAATTCTTTGGGCACTTTCGGGGTGAAGTAGCATATTGGCAATTTCGTGGTATGTATTGAAGTATCATGGTACAGGTTAAGTTATACTTGTAATAACTTGACATAAAGGAAAACGAGGTTGTTAGAGTCAGCGTTTTGTGCGTTCAAAACTTAATTTTCACAAAAATACGTTTTCCGCAGTTTTACACAATGAAAGACAGTTGGGAAACGTATTTTTAACGTTTCTTTGACACAAAGGTAAAACTGTTGAAAACGGTGTAGAAAGATGTATTTTAGTGTTTAATTGACTTCAAAAGTAAAGCAAAAGTAACATTTTAAATGGCATTTTAAAGTATGTTTATCCTCGCTTTCAAATTAAACATGGCAGGAAGCCGTCTAAAAACCTTCATATGTGAGTGAAAATCTGGAATCTGCGGGTGCAAAAACTAACTCTTAAGAAAATCGCCTGTTCCAGAAGTTGTCCAAATGAAGTCGTAGAAGAAAAGAAAAAAAAAAAAAAAAAAAAAACCAATGCATATTACTATTCAAAAATTAAGTTTTGATATATTTACGGTAGGAAATTTACAAAATATGTTCATGGAATATGATCTTTATTTAATATCCTATTGATTTTTGGCATAGAAGAAAAATCGATATTTTTGACCCATATAATGTATTGTTGGCTCTTGCTACAAATATACCCCCAGCGACTGAAGAAACTGCTTTTGGCTTCCAGGGTCACATATATAGTGCCATTTAAACGGCTTTTTAGCATAATGCCTAATAGTTTTTGACATATACTACAATAAATGAACCATCATCTCAATATGGTGAAGCTCTTTAAAGTAGACAGAATGAGTGTTATCAGATATTCTAGCAGATCTTGTGTCTGTCAGATCGCTCCTGTTACACTACTGATTATAATCATCATCATACGATAATACAAACACTTCCGCTATGCCTGCACACAATTATATTCAAATCCCATTTCTCACACACCCATCCACACCATCTTGAACCCCTTGAGCTATTAAAAAGCAGAAAATTGCCTGGAATTACCCATCTCTCTAGCTCGTCAGCACACCCTACCCTACCACGGTTGAAAAGAGGGCTACAGAGGTCACGTCTGGGCAGGTCTCGGGGGGGGGGCCGATGGGGCGAGTCTGCGGGACACGTCTGAATGGTCCTCGGTCCAGTCCCTATAGCAACAGTCGGGTCTCAGACTGGGCCTCCTGACAGATGCACATAATTAATGTGATTATATAGATATGTCAACCCCGTCACCCTCCACTTCAGTAAGCCAGACACGGCCTCCAGACGTGTCATCAGCCAGCCCGACGTGGGAAAAAATATCTGTCTGAGTTATTGGCTGATGAGACGTTATTGGGACAGCACCGGTCTGGTGGTGAGACAGAGGATATAGACACAAATGCACCAGGCGATTAATGAACATATACCTACAATGCCTCAAATATCCCCCCAATAACATAAGGAAATTACAATCTAAAATGTTTTATATGAGACGTGCAATTTTTTTAGATGTAACATAATTTAAAGAAGGAATATCTTTCCATAGGGCTGAAATAAGAGCACAAATGTGAATTTTATTGTTTATTTTGTTCATAAACCAGTTATATTCCTACATACCAGCTAATAAACTAGTCAGACATATGACCATCTGACCCTTCGAATGGGACGTTATCTGTTCTGACTGTGGAAGTCACATTTTATCAGCCATTAATCATGTCATCTTTCAGACACAACACTAAATGCTTAAGCCAGGCAATGGAGGGATATGGGTTTTGATGTTAGCAGGAGAAATGTACATTCGGTATTTATTTGTCATTTTGACATAGTCTGCCTTTTATTCATTAACATATATTGTATAAATACATAAATTCAGTTGTCTAGAAAATGGAATGCAAAAAGTTTAATTTTGTATTCATAACATTTTGCAAGTCTGTTAAACATCATGCACAGATTTGTCCATTTTCCAAACAATTCACTAGTTTTAAGAAATATTTTAGGTATTAACACTGAAAAAATAATTAGTAGTCATAGACAAATATGTATCAACTATGCAAATTAAACCAGCAATATTTGGCCATTTTGAAATTAACAGCATCATGTAATAATTTGGAATACACATATTCAACTTAAAAATATTTTTAATTATTTAGTATAGCTATTGTTCAGTAAAATATTTAAATATATACACACACATATACATATATAAATAAAGCATATAGACGATAGTTTTGGAGTAACTAGTATGACATGGTTTACCTATAATAATATAAATAAAATAATCATGGAAAAAGGGTATCATTGGAAAACCACAGTCTTATTTTTCTAATTTTTAAATGATCAGTTTATTGTTTTGATTCAAATGAAAGCTGATTGACATTAGAAAATGAATAAATTAATTGTTTCAGTGTTAAATTATTAGCTTGTCTTAAGCCTACCATCTTAAATGATATGAATCCCTCATGCCTTCCTCTGATTGATTGAAAACTGTAGTTCAATAACAGGCAAACAAATGTAAAAAATCATATCATAATTAATGAAACATATGAGCAAAATGATTAGGACTGCTGTATATAACACGTCACCAGCCATACAGCAAACAGTATTTAAAATACACCATAACATTCATCATAAAAATTCATCCAAGGCAAAAGTACAAAATGAAATAAAATGTCATTTTTGAACAACCAATCCACTGTTTTTTTTTTTTTTGTTTTTTTTTTACAGGTTTTGCACACGACGATATTGTGCTGGTTGGAACCAACCTCCCTTAGTTACCAGGCCCTTACAATTGCATTTCAATGAAATGATCACCACAACTGGGGACACATGTGACGTGCCTGAAAACTTCTGAGGTAAAACGAAACAAAAATGGAGTTTTGATGAGCTTATTGATGATCTGATGAAAACCAAAACAGCTTATGCATACAGTTAACTAGCATCTTTGCTTTGATTGTACCAAACAAACTTTTCCACCAGGTACCGGCAAAACACAATGGGTTTAGATGAGCGTCTGTTCCGAAGAGTGTCAGATGTGTTTGTATGACTGTTCATGTTGATGAAGAACTGGATTCAGCACAAAGAGCTTTACTTCAGGGCACTTTTCAGTTATGCATCAGATACTGGTGGAAGTAGATGCCGAACAGGCTGCTAATAAGTTGACAGGCCGCGACCCACCACGTGAGAAAGGCGAAGATGCCCCTGAAGAAAATGGGCGTGAGGACCCCGCGTAAGGAAGCGAACAGCTCGGTCAGGTGGGCTACGGTGGCCTGGATGTCCTCCTCCATGTCTTCTATATCCTCGTCGTCTTCAAGTCTGGGGGCGGGTGGAGGGGCGGTGGGAAGTATGGGAGCAGGGGTTACACCCGGAGTCTCTGCTCCAAGGCCCCATGAAAAGTCACCTGATGGGTACATTGTAATTAAAAAAAATATATCTTATTATTGTTCTTGTTTTTTATATTTTTTCAGTTTTTTGTATTTTTTACTTGATTTTTTTTTTGTTCTTTGAAAACAATAAATAGCCTTTTAAAAGCTATTGCATATAATAATAATAATAAATTTTTAATATATATAAGTAATTAGATACAATAAATTCAAGCTTAATTAATTTTAATAATTCATCATTTTAATCTTCTTTTTGTTTAACTAAATGTACATTTAGATAAATATTAAAAATGAGAAACCATTATAAATAATCAGCATTTAAAACCATAAGTTTGACGAAAAAAATTAATTTTTGTGGACCAGTATAGAAAAATATTGTATTAGAATTTACACAAACTTAGTTTAACATCCCGGAGTGTGGGGGGGTGCTTTTTTGTATTTTCTTTCCCCTTTTTTTGTATTTTGATACATTTTTTAAAACTGGGATTATTTTAAAACATTAAATACTTTTTAAAAATTATTGAGTAAATTAAATAAATTAAAACCAAGTATAATAATAATAATATAATGACTATATAATAGGCATTATATAAAGGAAATTAAGATATCATTCATTTTAAATCATTATAATTGTATTTATTTAATCATTCATTTTAACTTTAATTTAAAAAAGATTAAAATATAAAAATACATAACATTTAAATATATAAACCACATTCCCTGAAATACCATCACATAATTACAACCATTAAAATAATAATGTTTGTAGTACATACAGAATAATACTTATACATTTTATGGTCAAATTTATCATATAAACGTTTATTTAAAGTCCAGTAAAAAGTGTAGTGACCCACCCAAAAGATTTGGAGTCCAAGTTGAGAAAAGCCCAAGGCCTCATTGGTATAGTTACTGAAGGGTGACCACATCAAGTAGCATAAAACTCGTGTTCACCTGCGTATAGGATTAAAAACATACCATATCGTATTTGTTACCTTATTAAAGTGAATTTGTTGTAAACAGTAACAACTACTGCACTTTGTCGCATTTCAGCCCCACCTTCCTCTGGATGTCAATGGCAGCGATACGCCCCGCCTCTTTCTTCATTTGCTCTACCCACTTCTGAGCCAGATTGAGATAGGCCTGCAGGTGATAGCGGGTGAGCAGTAGCCGCAAGACACACAGCACCACGATCGTCCAAAGACGCACGGAGTTGAAGGCAGAACTAGAAAGTCTGGAAAAAGACAAATATTCAAATGTAAAATAAATATAAACAAAAACATAAATAACAATCTAAAATCAATAATATAATTATCACTTTAATAAATTATATATTATATTATCTGTATATATGTGTGTGTGTGTAAAAACTAAGAAGATCAGCACTTTTAGAGTTTCATCCCCCTATCTAATGTGAGCATAAGTATTGGAACAGTTGCCTCACAGGTCTTTCTAAGTGATCAGCTGTGTCCTGTTGCATTCATTCTTCAGATATTAAAAGCAGGGAATGTGTCGTATCAGTTATATCCATTGCTTCTGCATTCTGAGTCTTGCATTCAATGGCGACACACACAAAACCAGGATGAAGACGAGGGAGCTGACTCTGAGAGAAAAGCAAGCAATCTGGATGCTAAAAGAAAAGAGGAAGTCAATTAAAAACAAAGGGCATGGAGAAATCAAGAGTTTGGAAACCACCGGCAACATCAGCAGCCAACAACGACAACAGCAGCACCTGATAACAGACAAATCATAAAAGCTGTGAAAAAGAACCCTAAAATATGTCTCTGTAAAATCACCAACAACCTCCAGAAAGCTGGGGTGATGCTCTTGACAGTCGACTGTCCGCAGGAGACTTCGACACAGAAATACAGAGGCTATACAAGATACAAACCTCTGACCAGCACCAAAAGTAGAAAGGCAAGATTAGAGTTAGCAAAAGCCAGTAGAGTTTTATGGACATATGAGACAAAGATTAACCTTTATCTAAGTGATGGGATAGCAAAAGTGTGGAGAAAAAAGGGAACTGCAAATGATCTTAAGGCATACAGCCTCATCTGTAAAGCATGGTGGAGGTGGCGTCATGGCATTGACATTGCACAGGGGCTGTCTCTGGACAGGCCCTCTCAGTTTTACTGATGACAGCAGCAGAATGAATTTGGAAGGGTACAAAACCATCTTGGCTACCAATATTCAAGACAAATGGCCACCCTACTCATCATAAAGCCTTCACATTGCATCAGGACAATGACCCACAACACCCTGCCAGTTCAGTCAAGGAGTTTATCAGGGCAAAGAAATGTAAAGTCTTCGATTGCCTAAATCAATCTCCAGATTTAAATCTGATTGAACATGGATTTCACCAGCTGAAGAGGAGACTAAAGGCAGAAACTCCCCAACAGTTGGAATTGGCTGCATTAAAGGCTGGGAAAAGCATTTCAAAGGATGAGACCTAGAGTCTGGTGATGTCTATGGGTCGCAGATTAGCTGCTGTGATTGCACGCAAGGGATCTGTAACTAACTAATAGCTTTTAAACTTTTATATCGGCCTTAATTTCAACTGTCCAATACTTATGGTCACATCAGGTAGTGGGATGAACTCTAAAAGTGCTGTCCTTTTAATTTGGTAAAACATGAATGTGTTGAAACAGCTAATAATAAAATTAATGACATTCTGTAGTTTTGTCATAAATGTATATGTTATGTATATATTATTATATACACTGTATATTAGTGCGTGGCAATGATTAATCGTGTTATCGCATTCGAAAAAAGTTTTTATGTGCTTATATATGTGGTGTGTACGTTTATATTTTATTACGTAATATATAATCACAACATGCCTGTATAGTGATTTAAGAAATAGGATAAGACCTTTTATGTAATAAATATATTATATATATATAAATTAATGACTATTATTATTAATACACCTGTAAATAGTGGCTGTGCGATTTGCAGATTTTACCAGAACGTTGACAGATTCCGATTTTTAACTGGTCAACTGAAATTAACTACAACATGTATTACAGAACTTTTTCTTTATTACCCCTCGGTTAAAGCAAATTTCTATTGCAAGTGCACACACATGAAGTTGTCAACATGATAATGTGTAAAACATATTCACTTGTTAAATATCTTTGCAGAAAATATGCATGAACTACAACTACATATTGTACAAATTTGTCTTATACATATTATGTGCTCAGAAATAATACAGAGGAAAATGCTTTTTAAAAAAAAAATCTCAAAAGTCAAGGTAACTCAAATTCAAAATGACTGAAGGTATATCACCAGTAGACTAACTGTTCTGTAAAAACAAAAAAAGCTTTCAGCCTGTCACCATGATACAAACATGAAATATCAGTCATACAGTAGTAGTTGTCTTTACAGGTTTTTTATTTCGATTGCGCTGCTTCCATTGTTTTTTTTTTTTCGATGTAAACTGGGTGTTTTGACTGTTGGCGCTCGCGTCTCTTGCAGCGTTCCTTTTCTCTTACGGCTATCACCGGCTTTGTCAAAGGTGTCTATTCTAACATTGTAATTTTTCTATTCAAAACCGGATTTTTTAAAATAAAATCGTGGCAAAACTTAAATTCAATTAGGTCTATAAAATCGGGAAATCACCCGCCCTATGTACATCACTGGTAAATATTTCCTAAATGTATCTGCATTTGTGAGACTTTATATATCATAATAATATACACAGTAACATACATATCGTTGTTACACAAAAAGTTGAATGTTAGATGCATTAATCGCTGCCCGCACTAATAATG
Source organism: Sinocyclocheilus anophthalmus (assembly GCA_018155175.1). Lineage (NCBI taxonomy): Eukaryota > Metazoa > Chordata > Actinopteri > Cypriniformes > Cyprinidae > Sinocyclocheilus > Sinocyclocheilus anophthalmus. Next base: position 39,588 of record JADLZN010012024.1, read on the forward strand.
CACTATACTATATATAGCACAGTACGTATATATACAGTTTGTGAAAAGGTTTTTGCCCCTTCCTGTTTTTAATTTTTTTTTCATATTTGTCACTTAAAAGATTCAGATAATCAAACAGATTTTAATATTACACAAGATAATGCAAGTAAATACAAAATGCATTTTTTAAATGATTATTTATTTTATTAATGGAAAAAAGCTGTCCAAACCTGCCTGACACTACGTGAATAATTAATTGCCCCCTAAATCTAATAACTGTTTGTGCCACGCTTTGCAGCAACAACGGCAATCAAGTGTTTGCGATAACTGGCAATGATTCTTTCACATCGCTGTTGGAGGAATTTTGGCCCACTCTTCTTGCAGAATTGTTTTAATTCAGCCACATTGGAGGGTTTTCGAGCATTTTAAGGTCATGCCACAGCATCTCAATTGGTTTTAAGTTCGGACTTTGACTTGGCCACCCCAAAACCTTAATTAGTTTTTCTTGAGCCATTCAAAGGTGGAATTGCTGGTGTGTTTTGGATCATTTTCCTGCTGCATAAACCCAGTGCGCTTGAGATCACAAACTGACGGCCGGACATTCTCCTTCAAGATTTTCTGATAGAGTGCAGAATTCAAGGTTCCATCAATTATAGCAAGTCATCCAGGCCCTGAAGCTGCAAAGCAGCCCGATCACACTACCACCACCATGTTTGACTGTTGGTTTGATGTTCTTTTTATGAAATTCTGTGTTGGTTTTATGCCAGATGTAATGGGACACACACCTTACAAAAAGTTCAACTTTTGTCTCATCAGTCCACATAATATTTGCCCAAAAGTCTTGGGGATATTCAAGATATTTTTTGGCAAATGAGAGTCGAGCCTTTGTGTTCTTTTTGGTCAGAAGTTGGCTTTTTGCCTTGGAACTCTCCCATGGATGCCGTTTTTGCCCAGTCTTTCTTATTGTTGAATCATGAACACTGTCCTTAATTGAGGCAAGTGAGGCCTGCTGTTCTTTAGATGTTGTTCTGGGTTTTTTTATGACCTCTTGGATGAGTTGTCGTTGTGCTCTTGGGGTAATTTTGGTTGGCTGGCAACTCCTGGGAAGGGGGTGTAGGTTTCACATTGTTCCAATTTTTCTCAATTTGTGGATAATGGCTCTGACCGTGGTTCACTGGAGTACCAAAGCCTTAGAAATTGCTTTATAATCCTTTCCAGACTGATACATGTCAACTGTTTTGTTTTTCATCTGTTCTTGAATTTCTTTAGATTATGGCATGATGTGTTGCTTTTTAAGCATGCTTTACTTTGTCAGACATGTTCTATTTAAGTGATTTCTTGATTCTACAGGTCTGGCAGTAATCAGGCCTGGTTGTGGCTAGTGAAATTTAACTCTGCTTTCTAAAATAATGTTGTTAATTGCAGTTCTTTCATGATTTAGCAGGAGGGGGCAATTAATTTTTCACGAAGGCCACGTAGATTTGGACAGCTTTTTTCCCTTAATAAACGAAACCAATTTAAAAACTGCATTTTGTATTTTGCATTATCTTTGTGTAATATTAATATTTGTTTGATCTGAATCTTTTAAGTGTGACAATATGCAAAAAAATAAAAAAACAGGCAGGGGGCAAACAATTTTTCACACCACTGTATATAGATAGATAGCCAAAAACTCCTTCAATAGCAGTAAATTACTTCAATGTAACTGAGGGCTTTCCCATGGGGGTGTTCCCTAGGAAGTCTCTAGCAATGGGTTTAACCCACATTACAAGAATAACCAGTGGAGACAGAAAACTCATGTGCAAAAGGATCCTAAAAGGCAAAAAACAAATTGTTGTGGCATACCAAATCAAGCTCTACATAAATGCAATATTGTCATTTCAGTTCATGTTTAATTCTTATGCAATACAATCTTGAGTGTCGTACTGAATGATTGGACGATCCGCGTTCATCTGAACAGCATCTAGGTGAGTTTGGGCCAATCGCAGACCAGGAAATGAAAGGAGGGCTCCAATAAAGGCACAAATGACAGCCAGCCCCAACTTGACTGATAGTTTGGTGAAGGGAACGCTGTTAAAAAGTTAAAATATTGTGGGTTTTGATGACAAAAGAATATATTGCTTGTCTAATGTTGTCTAACCATTGATGTATTACTTACGACCACTCGTAGCCTTGCTGTTTGGCAAAGACCTCGAAACTGTCAAAAAGACTGGTAAATCCTGCAAAAAAAAAGGGATAAGGAACAACTTTACACTTGTTAAGCAATTCAAGGTGTTAAACATCAAAGCACTGTAATAAAAATGTCCTTTCGCTTTTAGAATACAGGTCAGATAACCACATACCGGGCTCAAGGCCAAACTCCAGGTAGTCTTCTCTCACTACAAGGACCAGCATTGCAATAAGAAGAGATAAGAAGCCAAAAGCCAGACACACAGAGCGCTCGCCACCCTCCTCAGAGCGAAAGTAGTGGCTCATAAGAAGATACAGCGTCCTCCTGAGAACTTAAGTCAAGGACAACAAGACAAGCCTACAAGAACTTACTTATTTACAATACAAAGTTATAATTCTGTCACTTTTCATTTTTAGGATGAGGCAAGTCACATCTGAATTTCTCAGGTAGCATCAGCTCTGTTAAGTCAAATGATTGCAATGCTGAAGGATACAAGCAGAAGAAAACAGTCAGCACACACCAGATGGAAGCAATATTGACTTCCTTGCTGGCATCCACTACACTGTAGTAGCCTTCAGTGAAGAGGTAGATCCCTGTGGCATAGACGGCGAAGTCAATCAGCCACTGGTATTCCACAAAGAACCGCAAAACTGTGAGGAGCAGTAAAAATAAGGTCAACCGATAAGTTTATTTTCAAGACCAAACTTATTTACAGCTGTTTTTGGTGCAAGAACCCAGATGAAGACTTACCAAGTGCGTCCAAGACATTTACAGGAGCACTCTCCAGGTGAAGATCAATGTCTTTTGGGACTGTGAGTGGCTTGGATTCTCCATGTCCATTTTGTCTCCTGGAAGCAACAAGAGGTCAAGCATAAGTTGCTGAATTCCCCAACAGGAAAGCAACAGCTGCACTAAATCAAGCTCACACCTGTCTCGCCTGCTGGTTTTAGGAATCTGTTTCCCTGCAAGGGTGCACAACTCGCCTTCAGATGGATGTTTGAACCTGAAAAGGCTGAGAAAACCAATATAGGGTATTAGAAAGACCCATGTTTAGTATGTTTACACAGACTATCAAAAAGTAGTGCGTGCTTACCTGCCGTTACATAAGAGCCAGCGTGCAATGGAGAGATGTGGGGCCATTCTTTGCATTATGCTGACAGCCAGCAAGCTCAGCACCAACTGAACTCCCATTAGAGCCTTAAAATAGACAAACGTATACAGCATGTCTATTAATACAGAAAATAATTACGACTTATACAGAGTTTAAAACAAACAAAATTAGCTTTTACAATGAATGTTCTGGAGAGTTTTAAAGTTAAAACGTATGCTTATTTTTTGTTAACGCACTAATATTAGTTATTAAATACAAAATATGTTTTAAAACTGTCTAAATCATATTCGTATTGGTGGGACTATTTCTAGGCGGATGGACATGCAGTTGATTTTTTCCCTATGTACTGTCCTCTTCCGGTATTCTTGCGCACGTCGCGGGAAAGTCACCGCATTTGTCGGCTTAATTGCACATGCGAGGAGTTGAAAATTAAATGTAAGTTTGCACTGACAAGGTTAGTAAGTGATTTATAACATTAGTCTAGATTTAACATCTATAACGCTCAAGTTTCGTGGTTATTTTCCAAATATGTTGTTTATTTTAACAGTAAAAGCAGTTTTTATGGTAAAAGCAATACAGTAAACGTGACTTTTGTTGTTTTACAAACTAAAATACGAGTCAACGTAACGTTTTGTGTTAATAAACAGCATGTCATGGGAGCTTAACTTGTTTTGAACCCAGAAAATGCCTTTAGTATTTGTACAGTACTTCATACCCAAAGCTACTTGATTGTAGGCCTGTGCCAGTCACTCAAGATGAGCACTGGAGTCATGCTGTCAAAATGAGCAGGTGGTCCAATTACCAACCCCAAAGACATGGGGAGGCATGGGTAGTTCGCTAACATGCTACAGCTAACCGCCTATAAAACACAAAAAAGCTACTATTGAGGTCCAAAACACAGAATCGGTGCAACTGCAATGCCACAGTCACTTACACAAGTAGGACAAAGTACTGTGGATCCAAAATACTACTAACTAGTCCAGCACAAACCAGTCTGCAAGCTAACATGATGTCAACAGAAGCTGCAAACAACAGTCGACCGGATCGGTCGTGTAAAAGAGAAAATTGTTAAGTCGATATAACGTCTAAATAAGTAACTAAACATACTAACCATCTTCGTTTGGTGAATTTAATGAATGAGTTTATGTCCCATGTAGCAGCTCTCGTGGTGACACTTGAGTGTTTGAACAGCTGAAGGAGTATTTTGATGACGTATACTGCAATCGCTCGCTCTGATTGGGCCATCTCGAAGCCGCATGAGAGCTGAGATTCTATTGGTCGAACTGGCAACGCATCGACAGTTTGATTGGTCCTCGTGGTGAAACTGTGAATGTAGTTAGTTTTTCTTCGAGGACAGAAATAAAACTGTGGGAGGGCCAAGATGTGCAACGAGAAATGGAGAGGTGTTGTGGCAACACAAACGTGCAAACGGCGAACTCAGGCTTTCCTGAACGTTTTGTTGTAGGCCTATGCAATAGTTATCAGGTGTAATACAATGTGGATGGTTATTCAGTGATGACAAAGTCTAAATTAATTCCTAATTGATTTTGTAGGGTAAGGTTCTTTTCAACCCAAACTTTACTTTGGTAAATTCATAAACATCCAGTCTATTATTGCCAACATTGGTGACATTTAATGGTGATTTTAACAGCAATATTTATGGTTTGGGAATTATACCATGGGCCCATATTTGATTTTTTTGTTTACTACAGTTCTGATGATGTTTGATGTGAACAACTGTTAAGCCTACACTTGTGGAACTGAGTCCTGCTCTCAGCTGTTTTTGATCCTTCAAATATTTTTTTTCTTCTTCTCAAAATGTTACTTACTGCTGCCAAATTGCTAAATCCTATTGATCATAACATGCTGTAAAGTGTTTACATGTAATTTTTAAGAACCCTCTTGTTGTCCAGAATCGTGTGGTGTATAGGGTTCTTGAATTGCTAATATATGGGGTTTTTTTGTAGATAAAGTGATGTTACATTACAACCTCTTCAGTACTGCTTTTCAAAAAGCAGTGTAAGCCTAAGCAGATAATTGGCACCAGTGGTCTCTTATCTGCTAGGTCAGAGGTGCCCAAACAAGGGCCAAAAAGCAAGCTTTATTGAGGGCGAAAAGTGTTGTATTATATCATAAGATATCAGATGGTATTTATTAAATTTAAAAAATCAATTCCTTCCGTATATTCTCTAAATTCCAATGCCAAAACTACAAAGGCTTTTAAAACACAAAGAATGAATTAGAATGAAGATACTCTCCAATGGCGTTTTTTACAGTGATTATGGCATGTCGGCCAAATCGATTGTCACAACCCCCCCCCCCCCCCCCCCCCCCGGAAACCCTCGAGGTTGTACTTAAAGACCCGAACCTCATCTGGGTGTGTTCCCCAAGCAGATTGCCACTGCAGTCGCACCGGGATCCAGTACGTATGTCAGACCAATTGTGGATCACAACCTAGAAAGGACCTCTTCAGCCCTGAAGACGCGAGACCAGGAAACTAGCTTGACCCGATACAGAAAAAAAAAAAAAAAATTTCCCCTGTACAGACCTTGTCTCAGATGACCACCGGACAAGACCCAGGAACCAGATGAGTCCTCTGCACAATGTGATTTTGCTGCAGCCTGGAATTGAACTGCTGTTTCGTCTGGTCAGAGGAGAACTGGCCCCCCGAATGAGCCTGGTTTCTCCAAAGGTTTTTTTTTCTCCATTCTGTCACTGATGGAGTTTTTGGTTCCTTGCCGCTGTCGCCTCTGGCATGCTAAGTTGGGGACACTTCATTTCCAGCGATATTGTTGACATGATTGCAAAGATATTATTTGAACTGAGCTGGATGTTGACATCACTTAATTCAATGATGAACTGTCTTTAACTGGAGAAATTAGTGTTTACTATTGTCATTTTGCATTTTTGACACACTATTTTCTTAATTAATGCTTTTCAGTTGCTTTGACACCATCTGTATTGTTAAAAGCTCTGTATAAATAAAGGTGACTTGACTTGACTTGCATAGTTACTGGTCAAAACAAGTTCATTTACTCTATTGGTATGACCATAGTTGCTTTGGGGAACGCACCCCTGAAGAAGCTATAATACAACATCAGAACATTCCAAAGAGCCATATAACAACACAAAAACTCTACAGGTAAAATTCTTCTTGATAAGATTGTTCATTGTTGAATATAAGAAGTTTTATTTGTAAGAGTGCACATTACACTAGTTTACATTTTGAATTGAAATCTTTTACAAAAAAGAATATCCATTAAAAAGTAACTTTTTCTCTGTGAAACAAATGCATTTGCTAAGAAATTGGCCAGTGTCTTTGTTGGCAAAAGAAAGCAATCAAACAAACAAAACCAGATTGTCTAAACCAAATAATATGATCCTGAATAATTACATAGTCATTTGTTTAACTGGAAACAAATGTGATGTCATTAAACTTTGATTAACGTGTTTTAATGTTTATTTATATTTTAATGAACTAATAATTTGTTGATGAAATATTAAAAACGCATTTCCGTTCTTACCAACACATTTAAAATGCATTTTCATATAGAAAAGTTCCATCATTAAACGCTTTTAAATGAAGAATACAACCAGTTGAACTGTTTTCAGCTAAGCGCCCCCTGTGTAGCGCTGCAGACACACATGGCTTTCACGCGACTTGCATGATAATTGGTCACACGCATTGAGAGAACTGAGATATGCGCTTGAACTTGACCTTCCGAATTGCGTAGCTAAAAGACACGAGTATGCCCCTTGCTCTCTTCTTATATGTGCCAATCACTCGTTAAGACTGATGTTCAATGCTCATTTCCATACAATCCAGTCCGGCTCCAATTAAAGGACTGTGACATTCCCAGGCGAGCCTTTTCCCACGAAACAGCCAACAACCAAGAAAACAAATCAAAACAACAATAAACTCAACCAACCACCAACCACCAGCACACCAAACAACCCCCTAACAAACACATACACTCAAAACAAGAACAACTAACAAACCAACTTAAAAAAAAAAAAGAAAAAACACTGAAAACCATGAAAACAACCATCAAAGAAACTAGCCTAAAAACACGTAAAAAAAAAAAAAAAAAACACACTAACACAAAAAAAAAACTCCAAAAAACAACACAACCCAATCCGACAAAACACAAAACAATACAAAACCCAGCAACACAAACCATAACAGACTAACCCAAACAACACAACCAAAAACGAAAACTACCCCCAGAACACTGACCTACCAAAAAAACTGCAAAAATACCAAAAAACCAACACACCACACTGAAATCAACACAACAAACAACTAAACTAACGGAAAACCAAAAAGAAGGGGACGGGGGGGGGGGGGAAAACAAAAAAACTAAAAAAAGAACTACAAACAACACCTAAAACTCCACCAGCTAGAAACAAAAAAAACAAACAACAATAATAACCCAAAAACCCAAAACAACAAACTGAAAAAAACAAAAAAAAATAAAAGAAAAAAAAAACACACAACACAAAAAAAAAAAAAAAAAAAAAAAAAAAAAAAAAAAAAAGGAAAGATAAAATACAAAAACAACAACTACAACCAAAGAAAAAAAATAGAAAAAAACAACACAACACCAAAGCAATCAAACACTAACTATACACAACTAAAACAAACTACAAACCCATCAAAAAAAAACGAAACTGACAAACCAAAACAAAAAAAAACTACGGAAAAAAAACACAAAACAAAAAACGCCAAAGAAAACAGGCAGCACTAAAAAGAAAACTAAACCAAACAAAAACAGCCACTGTGGAAACATCTCTCCACAACGACAACAACTTTGGGTATGTAAACTCGTGTAAACCCTTTTGAACTTGTGTTGAGTTGGAGGTGTGTTTTTAGCTTACTGAGATTCGCTAAATGTTGTCTTGCTTTAATTGGGACAATACTTATGTTTGTGCGACAAAGATCCTTATTTAATCGGATTACATTCGAAAAACGGCTAATATATTAAGCTAAAGGCTATTTTTCTTTCTTTCCGACGTTCTTTTAGATATGACTTATTGTTTTTATGAAGTTATTAGTTACTTTTTAGAATCTGTTGATTTATTTCATTCTTACGTAAGAAATATAACGAGTGAGCTATTGTGATGAATGTGTCGCATAGTTTTTGCTTGAAATTATCTTCATTGCTCTGCTTTTAAAAAGAAACTTCCATCTTGCCATAAACCTTGTGTGGCATACCCAGTATTGCTGCAACATTTTCGTCGACTTTGGGTTGCCTATCTAAACATTATTCATCATAGACTTTTGACAATGATCGCAGGCAATTGGTATGTGTTTGGAAAAGGAAATTATTCAGCCCATAGGTTTTTGCTCACATTTGGTGTTTGACCTGTGACCTGGGGTCAAACAGAAACGTGTAGAATTTGAACAAAGGGTCAAGTGCAACCTGTAAGGCATGCCTACACAGGGATGCCTGGTTTTTAAAACTGTGCCATCGACAAAGCTCTTATGTTTTGTAAAATTGGGTCATTTGAGCAAAAGCGAAGATGATATATTTTCATTGGTTGTTAAATGAGAAATTTAGCAACTCTTTTACCATTATTGAATTGAGTTATTGAAAGATTTTCACAGTTCAGCAAAACCTTAATGTTTCAAAACCTTTTCGTTTTAATGGTATAATTAAAAAAATAGACTAATTAGGAAGCGCTGTTATTGATTGTAGAATCTCAGCCTCATTTTACGATGTCACCGTGACCCTTAAATATGTTGTAATAAATTATTTTAGTTTGTACGAAGCATATCATCAATTTTGATAGTTATTCTGGTATAGGTTTTTTAACCTCAATTTGAATGCTGCGATATGTTGTCCACAACACTTCAGCTGTCTGTTAACACATTTTAGAGCTAATATAGCACACTCTTAAAAACAAAGGTTCCAAAAGGAGGTTTTCACAGCGATGCCATAGAAGAAGTTTTGGTTCCCCAAAGAACCTTTCGGTGAACAGTTCTTAAAAGAACCATTTTTTAAAACTATTTTCATAATTCTAAAGAACCTTTAGCATTCCATGGATGGTAAAGGTTCTTTGTGGAACCATTGAAGCCAATAAAGAACCTTTATTTTAAGAGTGTAGGCTATTAATATACAGCATCAACAAAATGTCCGTTTCGCGCCGAGTGAAATGTTTTTTTGAGTATGCTTTTAGGTTAAACGAGTATTATTTTTGCTCTGTTACAGACATTTTAGATATTATACTGTACTTTCGCTTAGTTGTCATAACGTCCAGCTTGTATATTTTTATATGTATTAAGGTGCATTATGTTTTTTATTTGAGGGTTTTATCAAAAAAAATGTAAATGCGCTTGCTTTACTTGTTTTAGCCTTTTACCTTTTAAAATATCTTCATCTTAATATTTAAAGTCGTTCAAATATTTTTAACAAGTCTTTCGGGATTGATAATCTGATATTAGCTTGTATCTTATTTTCCTTTATTGTTATTGCAAAATGTGATCCCACAGCACAATATTAGCTATTTACATTCATTTAAATATTAGCCTGAAGGATTAAAAGATCATTTATACGCGATGATCTGCGTCTTGTCTTGTTTCTGACGTTAATTTAGTTCTTTGCGTAGGCTTTTACGAATTTTGTTCGTAATAGGCTATAAAATAAAAAGTGAGAGCTAAATTCATCTAAATGACGACGACGTAAAGTTTGGTGCTTTGCCAATAGGCTTCATTGTTATTTGAAACAGGCTACAGATTCGTAGCAGCTATGAAATCCTGCTACGAAAACGGTTAAGTTGTGCTACAGTTCGTTAATTATTTTTTAAATTATAAATTGTAATAGGCCTATCTGTATTTAAGTGTTTGCTATACATGGACGCAGTCTTAAAGACATTAGGCTACAGAAATCTGCTTTAGCCTATTTGGTTTAAATCTGTTTTTTTGTGTGTGTTTTTTTAAAAGGAGCTCATAACATTTGTTTTGAATGATTTAAAAACTATTTATAATATAATATGGGTATTTTGAGACGGTTATGCTTTAGACAAATTGTCTCTTGACATGTAAACATGCATTATTGACGGGCCTACACCGGAAAGCTCCGTCTTTTCACGATGATCATCTGATGTCCATGTTGCAGTGTCCTACCGAAGAGTGTCGCTGTTTTCTAGTTGTTTCAGTGATGAAAAGAATGAAAAGAAATTGGAATGGAACCACAGCTTTTCTTTCCTCTGGCATGGAGATTAAATCAACTCAAAATAAGAGTGTTGCGTTGTATTGTGTAAAGAGTTTAGTTTCCCTTTTTTCTGCTGAATCCGATTTATTTTATTGTTTCTCTTTGAGTGGTGTCATTTTTTACATTTGATTTGGCCATGTAAAAAATGTGACTATTTATCCAAACAATAAAAATAGTTAATCATGTCACTGATTCTATGTTGTAATAAATTCTAAGCATTTAAATGAAAGTAGGGATACAGAAACCATAGGCCATAGTAAAATTGTATTATTTGCTTTTTTGTTCCTCAGTGTTTATTCTTTCCATTTTTGCTTATGTTAAACTCATAGAAGATTAGATGTTTTGATTCTGTCATAAATACCGGTTTAAGCCAGACATTATTCAATGACTTCACATGTCGACTGTGATAGCCTTGGCCTACTAATTTCCAATTACTTTGGAGCTGTTAGCTAACGGTCAACTAAAATACGAACTTAAAACAGTTCACTAAAGTTCTCGTGGTATATTTGAAGTGCTAAAGATATAGGCCTACTTGTGTTTTGTCCAATTCTGATACAGATCCTGGTAAGGCGCTAGCGACGTACTGTTGCTATGGTTATGGTTGTAAGGCTTTTCACGCAAATGCGATTTCTTTTCGTAAGTGTTTTTTGCGCATTCTGTTGGCCTGCGCCGCACACTCGCACTTCCTAATTAATGCATGTGCGTGCGTGTGCTGTCAGCACAGGAATCTAAAGGTGTATCGTGCACCTGCAAGCTCTGTGATGGTTTTAACAATTATCCTATAGATTTGCAATTGAATCTGTTACGTGTAAGCTTCGAATACGCCTCTACCTAAAATCTGATTATGTGGATAAATTGCGTTTATTTCTTCGCGTATTCGCGGATAGAACGAAACCGACGAGCTTTCTTTTTAGTCTGTCCATATGCCAATTCAAAACAGCGAGAGAAATAAGATGGGCGTAACTCTAAATGGATCATGCACGCAGACTTTGGAACGATAACTCATCAATTCACGACGGGACGCCGTTTAAGCGCGAGCTGCTCGAGTTTCTGCACACGTCCACGCATGGGGACCAACGACAGACTCGATCGTAGCAATCCTCGGAGTAGTAGCACTGGATACTTGGCAGGAATCTGGAGAACAAGTTGTGCACTTGAGCGTCAGATCACTCGAGCCAAAAGCTAACGGCTGTTTGTAAATAATTGACATCAGTACTTTACGTGACATAGATGCGAGTTAACGCGATTCTCGGGAATAGTTCGTGGTTTGAACAAATGCATTGCTGCAAAGACCTCTGCCTTTACCAGTTTTTGACATTTACTTGTGGATTAGATACTATGGAGATATGGATCACCTCAAGTTTGGTAAGTGAATACTTATTTGTACTGACAAATTAACAGTGACTAGGGGGAAATAGGCTACAGACTAAGTTTTGTTTCGCACTGTAAAAATGTTAGTAGTCTAATTTCAACGCAAAATAATGTAAACATTCTACAGTAAAATCTGTTACTTGATTTACTATAAGTTATTTAGCTATATAGGCCTACCGTGAAAAATGTGTACTTAAAATACTTATAATACATATTAAAGTTCGTTTTTCCTCGTTTTTGTGTTGCATTTTGTTATTTGGTTAATGTTTATTGCGTCTTTACCGTCAAGTGTGTTACTCTGATTGTTTAGCTAATAATGTGCTCTATTTGTGTTTTCATTGGCTAAATTTGAATCATGTGTCCTTACAGGTTTTAGTAGCCTGCCTTAAATATGCATTTATAGCCTACTACCGTTATATAATTGAACAAGTTTGAAACTGTCAAATATAGGCTACAGTTAACAAAATGGCAGCCAAAATGTTTCACTGTATTTTAAACAGTAAAGTTAAGGCAGTTACAAATGCCAGTAAATTGAACAAACAATCCACCCTGTGGTTTTGCTGAAATAGCTAAAACAAGTTTATGGTCTAAATAAATGTGTGCAAATTTCACATTTAACAGAGTCGAATTCTCACGCTGTTTTTTGTTAAGGGAAGAACGTTTCCATTTGTCAGAGTTAATGTGGCGTATTTTAACTAAATCATCTTTTGAGCGTTGTATGAAGTGATCATTAGGCGAGCCCGGGGAGCAAACAGTTGTGCGATTGTTAGAGGAGCCTGGGAAAATGTTCCGGGGTCCGGGAGGTGGAGTGTATTGACGCCAGACCCTCTTGTTAAGGGGACTTCTGTGCTCCCAGACGTTATTGTCATGATAATGAGCAGCCCGCACGTTGTTGAACTTGATGTTGACTTCTTTCTTTAGGGCTGAATTTTTTTCGGTCACTTGTTTGTGGGAAAATCTTCTCCGGAGCTACAGTGTGAAATTAATTAATCAGGCCTTTGGAGCGGCCAACAATAGAGACCAAGAGGATCCCTGGAACCCCACAAAAGGCCCCAAACGTTTTTTTTCTAAACTGTATTCAACCCAGCCACAACAGACTGAAAGATACTAGTTATTTTATAAGAGTTTTGTGCCCCGTTGTAGCCTACACGTTACTACTCGTCCTATTTTATATTATGTATGTATTTATACTTAAAAGTGCTGCGGTCAGCCTTTAGATCTAAAATGAGGCTGTGTGTTTGTGTGTTTGTGTGTGAGAGAGAGAAGAGCACGTGGTTGTACTTTTTACAGACTGCTTTGTAAACTGCATATTGTAGTGTATATGCTCTGCTATAGCACAACATTTTACTTTATATTTTCAGTGTCGTTATGACGCAATGTCAATTAAATAGCCTTATACTCTTGTTGTATTTTCATTTTTACAGGTACAGTTGATTAACAATATATATTTTTTTTAATCTAACGCGAAAAAAATTATACAAATGAACTGGAGAAGAACTCAAACATTGGTTGTTTGTTGATTCTCATTGTAACTTATGTTTCTCCAGGCACTCAAATATGAGAGGTCATCATTGTCCACTAAAAGGTAAGAATTAAAACGATTTGACAGATAAAATTGTTTTTTTAATGAATTATGAATGTTTAAGATGTCTTACGTTTTAGTTTTGTGAGTAAAGAGAATTAAATGTAATTGAAACTTTGATTGTATTAGTGTTTAGCGGTAGAACTTTATACTTATGTTATAGTTAAATGTGTAATAAACACACTTCCGTTTTTAGCAAATATATTCTTTAAAGATATAATATTGGACCGTTTTATACTATATAGGGACTGATTTTTGATCTTTGAAGATACCAACAGCAATTCGCTCATGTAAATGATTTAAATTGTGTAAAAACGATTAAAATGTTGTGTCTTTAAGTATTTTTTAACGAAATGTTTCAATTTTTATATATATAATATATATATATATATTTAGATGATCTAAGTTGACAAATAGCTAAAGATGTTAATTCCATTTTGCATTAATCACTGTTTACTAGTCTACAGTAATAAAGGCCTGTAATGGAGCGAATATGAGCTTTTTTTGGAATTAAAATAAATAAATAAAAAGAATCAACTGTGGAAAAATATGGTAGCCTATATGTCAAACTTATACTTCAACAAGGTGACTGAAAGATATAGCCCAAGGAACTCCAGCGGTCTTTTCTGTCATCTGAATTTCAGCACCAAGGACAGATCCCTTCTACCTGTTGGCTCGAGACTGAGCTTTTGTGCGTCTCAAACTACACATCATATTGCAAAATGCACCTCTTAGTAGTGTAATTCTCATTATTGTACATTAGGCCTATAAATTATTTATTGCTATTACAACGCTTTAAGTTACTGTGGAATTAGTGTTGCTTAAATATGCTATATAAAAGAAGATTATTTGTAGAAAATGTGCGATGTATTGCTGAAAACTGCGTTGTTTGTATTATACAGTCTATTTTTGAGCATGGTGGGAAGCGCATATTTGAAACAGGACATGACGCAAAGGGCGGGAGTGTCTAAATCTTGTGTGTGTGTTTGTGTGTGGTGTTTGTGTGTGTGTCTAGGGCGGGGTTGAGAGAAGGTCTAACAAGACAACTTTACATTGGTATTTGCCGGATTGTATTTGTAATGTCGTTCAAATTGAGCGTGTTTAAATGTTAGAATAACACTAACAAAGGTTGCTTTTTTTTTGTAATAACGCCTATATGTTGGTTGCAAAAATGATAGCTTTATTTAAATAAAACTGGACACTGGGGTCTTTACACTACATTCCATGTGTTTAAATACATTAATTAGGATTAAACATTTGAAAGAAAACGGGTATTTATAGAGTTTGACTTTATGAAGTGTGAGTGGAAGCTCTTCGTTTGTTACATCGTAACTGCACAAATGTAACAACCTAAAATAAAACTGAAAAACATTTTAGCCTAAAATCATTAATAAAGCTATATACTTAAAATTACATAACTTAAAATAAAATGCTTGTCCATGAACTGAAGATGTTTGAAAATCAGCTTGGGGAAAGAAAGAAAAACATATTGGAAGCGTTTCGTTAAACGCTCGTAAAAATATAATTTCATCGTCTTCTTTCATAACTAGCCTACATGCTGAAATTGTATAGCATTCATACCCTTGACATATAGCTATATTTAATATCATATTTAAACTGAGGCATTCCCCCGATGCGTTGCACTGTCCTTACCTAGCGTTTAACAGTAAATAATAAATAAATAAATACATAAATCAATCAATCCGAGATGATTTTCTCAGATCCGCGACATTTTTCCTCAAAGGCTGTTTTTGATCGAATTTGAAGAAATGAACGAATTAACTGTGTGTAAGTTAATAGAGTAATTCATTATCGCTCAAATAGTGTCGTTTAACCTGTAAATACTAACTGGAATTAACCTGTGGATTTCTGTAGCAAGCTAATTATCATTTATTGTTGAGGTTTTCTTCATCAATAGGCCTTTATATTTTTTTGTTCAGTGCTCTCATTGTTTTACATTTAGGCCAAGCGCTTGTATAAGGCTGCATTATGTATAGATGTAGAACTCTGTAGCTTTTAAAACAAACGCCACTTGTTTTTCTTGATTTCCTTAAAACACACACTCGAGTTTTTACAGCAGCCGAAATATCAAATGTATTGCTTTGCACGGTAGTGTTTCTTTAGTGCGCACGAAGTATCTTGCTTTCCTCTTGCTAAATGGAACAGTCCATTTCGTTTATATGGAGCCACCGGTATATCCCATTTTTAAATGAACCGGGGAATATATTTGTAATGTAAAAGAGGTTTGGTTGTGTGTGTTTGTGTGTGTGTGGTTTGTTTGTGTGTGTGTGTTGTGTGTCTGAGAGGGAGAGATAGACAGAAAAATAGGGAGGGAGAAATAGAGGCTCCATCGCTTGTCCTCATTCATCCTATTTGAATGTTTATTTTTAGTATTATTATAATATTTTATATATATTATATCAATTTATTTATTTATATAAGCCTATTAGACTTCACGCCCATTTCTTCCATTTATGGCTCAGTCAAATTGCGTAAATATGCATTAAAAGGTTTAAATATACCGGTCTTTCACATCTTATCCTCGTCTAGATCCTATAATAAAATCCTATAATAAAATGTCTTTAATGGCTAAATTTAAATAGCCTTTCTGCTCTCATGCCTCATGCAGTATATTATGTAGCTATATGAGTTTCACAGTGTTTAACGTTTTCAAGCAACACCAATAAAGGTTTTATTCGACCACAACTGCAGAATCTCTACTGTGGCACCTCATAAAGAATGCAGTGTGATATTCCGCCCCACAAGAAACATAAACTGGATTTAAACATTTCTTCTTTTGTATTACATTGCATTTATCAGTTATTCAAATGGAAAATAAAGCAACCAATCGGCGTAAGGGTCATTGATAAATAAGGATGTCCGAGATGATAAAATGAGAAATCTTTTTAAAATGTATGTAATCAGATTCATTTATGTATTTATTTATTGTTGGTTTAGTGTTGGATGCATACATCTTAATGTTACCAAATGGTGTAAACATCAAGTAAAAAGAGCTAAATACTTTCTTTGCTTCTTGATTTAAATGAATCGTTATTTTTAAGTTCAAAGTGTGTGTGTGTGTGTGTGTGTGTGTGTGTGTGTGTGTTGATCTGAGTTATTCCATTTGACCTGACCAAAAAGAGCCTTTTCATTAAAACGTCAAAATATATAATATTTTTAAGACTTTACTCCTGACTCACAGTCGTTCATCTGTGTTTTATTTTATTTTATTTTCATATGACAACAAAATGACTTCCTGATTGTTGGTTAGGCTACACCACGCTGACTTTGATTTGGCGGCCAAACAATTTTCAAAAAGTGCTATTCTACAACAAAACGGCATCGCCTCTTTTTAAAATATACTTCGAATATCTTATTTCAAGATACTACAAAAATGTCTTCAATAACATCAGTCTCTTAATGAGACTTTCTTTTTTACAGTCTTGAAATAGTTACACCACCTAGACATTTCGGCTAGTGACATTTTTGGCACTAAGCCCCACGAAAACATCAGAAAGACTTTTAATTTTGAAATGGAAAATATGTTCATCATAGAACACGGGTGCATTCAACTCATTATTGGTCTGAATGATATTTGAATGTATTTTGAATAACTTAACAGATTACGTTGCAGGTTTAGGAGGTCCTATTTAGCTTAAGCATCAGTCTTTCGGATGCTGAGAGCAGTGCTCGGTCACGGCCGCGTCCCCTGGGTGTCTCAGCCCTGCTCAGCCATGTGTATCAATAAGCATTAATGGTTAATGCTGGTGACATCACAGTTGTGTTGGCGGTGTGACCCCCGTGGCCCTGCCCAGAGGAGCCCCTCAGTTCAATCTTCTCCCGTTCAGTGTTGCTGCCGGAGCCTTGTGCTTCCTCGTGCTTGGCTTTTTAGCTATGATTTCACGATAAAGATTTTATTTTCATCTTAACGGCTTTACTTTAGCAAATAAATCGCGGAGGCATCGAAAAGACGTCTGTAAACCCCGTAAACCTTGAGATTAACTTGTTCTCACGCTTTTTTGTGAGTGCTGTCGTTTGAATGAAATGGATGTTCTGGACGTTTTTGGAAAACGCTGGATGGGAAATGAAATTGTGAGTACCTCTTTTTGTGACATTAAACGCACGTTGTTTGAGAGTTAGCTAATGTTTATCTTGTGTATTTCAAGCGTAACTTCCTTTAAACCTGATTCGCGGGGGGTCCGTTTGTATTTTATTTATTAAGATGTTGGCTAGGCTATTTATCTCTTATTTATGTATTCTTGAAGTCTAACCAGTCGCCAAATTCTCAATCATAGTGTACAGACTTAATTAAGCTGATGTAGATGATATACTAGAGATCGCAAAACATCCTTAAAATAAAAGTCCACTAAGATCCAAAAATGTCTTTTTAGGCCTGTTGTCATTACGAGAACATTTTATTCGCCAATTCTTTAGAAAACATCAGTGTTGTGGTGCTTTAAAGAACCCAGAAACCAAAACACTAACCTGCAATAAAACATAAAGAACTTCCTAATATACAAAGAACTGTAGGCCTATAACTCAAGAACAACCTAAATGTGTTTTTCCCCGGTTGATTGAGATAAGGGTTTTTAGCTGAACATAAGAACCATTAAAGAACCTAGTAGCTATTTTTAGGCAATTCGGCTTTATTTGTTTGCTTCATTTGAGGAAGATGCAATTCCGGAAGCGGTTGTCTGTTAGATACACCGTTTTAATTCAGATCTAATCACATGGGCTAGGACAGTTTGAATTGTAAAGTATTTCAGAACACCTTTCAATATTTCATTTTACGAGGTGAGCCATTTAATAGGCCGGATCTAGATACCCAATGTAGGCCTGTTAATGACAGCCTAAATATCCTATAATACATCCAGCAGGACATGATAGCCTCTAATACCTATATGTAGGCTAATTGTGCTGTAGAATAGCCAAATTTATAAGGTGTTTTTTCAGTATTATTTCAAATAAAACAGTACGTGTGCTATTTTAAAGGAGTGTTTTTACAGCGTGCCATTGGTAAATGTAACGCGCGTGGACGTATTGAACCCTTATTGTATTGCTAAGCCTAATTCAAACGAGTTACCGATGATTTTAGTTTTTTTGGAGATGCATGTTTTTTTTTTTTTTTAAACATTCTCAGCTCCGACATCGCTAGGCCAACTGGATAATAAAAACATGCGTTTCACACACATTGTAAATAATCGCGATGTGTTGGATGTCCAAATGTATGCGTTGCGCAGTAGCCCTTAGACTATTAAATGCACATAATATGAGTGTATTTAGCCCACGTGTATGTGTATGTGTGTGTGTGCGCGCTGAAAGAGTGAGTGATAATGTAACGGAGCTGCACACACGGCAGTGAATGCAATAGCTCCATGTGACCACAACAGAAGCTGCATCTGGCGTACGCGGCGGTCCCTTTAAGACACATGGGTTAGTTTGTCTCTTTGGTTATCTAGCTGTATGAGTTTATGTGATATCATAAAGCTAGAGAACCGAATGTATAAACTAATTCCAAAGACTTCGGAGCGCTTTGTATGGGAACGAGGCTGGAAAGCCGGAGGGATGTGCATGGTCGGGGTATGAGGGAGACGGCGATGTCCGCTACAAAGAGCATCGAATCCGGTAGGCATGCAGTTGGCGCTGCGTTCATGCGTTTCAGTGGTCTGGAAGGACTGGAATACCTAAAGCTACGTGGAAGACATGGATTTTACGTGGAATCTGCCTCCGGTTACATAGGGACGCGTTAGAACGCTGACGAAACGCGAACGCTTGAGATCCAGGCGGATACGGACTGGGCGTTCATTCTCAAGTGTGCTTGTGCTGGGCAACATTCCATCATAGACGTGATGATGATGTTGATGTATGAATTCTGGATGACAGGAATCGGTTCATCGAGGTGTTTCAACCGATTGGTCGGATCTCGTGGGTCACGTGGTCCTCATATAATATGGGAAAGTCAAACCTCGGAGGTGTGTGTGGTTTGACACTCTTTGTGTCTTATGGTAATGGCTAAACTAGGAAATAATCACTGTTTGTGGCTTATTATAGAATGTAAACTATAAAATGTTTGATATTTTATTCCATCAGGTCACTTTGACTACAAAAAGAGGTGAAAGACTGACCTCGTCATTGTACACCTGTCAAAATTCGACCATTATTGTGCTTAGTGGATGTTTTTATTTCTTCTCCAGAATTTTGTTTGTGTTCCAAATTCTCAAATCGTTCATGACGCCATAAATGAAATGTCGAGGCTTTTTTAAACAGACTGCTTATGACATCATTCTATGACACATGCAGTGCTCAAATGTCTTATTTTTGTACTTTTTATGAAACTGCTGATAAGCACTCTAGTATTTATAGGTCTACGTCTATTGGTTGTAGTACATTCTAGCTGTTGTTTTTGGCAATTTATGTCCCTGATTGGTTAGTGCTACATAGCACACAGCTATTTTATCTCCATATTGAGTATTTTTGTGATTTTGCATAAAACACTACAAATCTGCTAAATACAGATGCTATGCGGAATCAGTAAACTGACCTCTGATGGTCTCATTAATTGCTGATAGCTTAAAAAAAAAATTCTCTCCCCCCAATTTATGGGGGAGGGCACAGATGTGTAATAGATGCATGGGCACAAATAGAGTCTGAGGTGCAGCGAGAGGCCTGTCTGAGAGGCGCCCCAGACATTTTCCCACATTAATATGTGTCTGGTCCTGCGTTAGGGGCCCCAGCAGATGGAGTCTTGTTTTAGCACCTGGCATACGCAGCACTGCTATTGTCTACGTCTAATACTAATCTGAATTAAATGTAACCAACTCTGCATCCCAGTGTCACAACTGCAGATTAAAAATATATGAGGGGAGGGTTTGGGGGGATTTTTGAACAATTTTTTGATGCAGGGATTTTATTTTGTTCTGATAATGCGTTTAATGTATCTATGATGGGACTAATTTTTTAGACTTATTTATTATTAACAATATGCATAATCCATTTTATGCTTGTAGGGATTGTTAGTGAATTCAGTACATAATTAGACATCTAAGACATAAGAACACAATGCTTGTTGTGTATATATAATATCAAGATGCAGTTTTTGCTCAAAATTGGCCACAGGTGTTTTGATTCTATAAGCTGAGAGAATGTGGTTTTAAATGAAATCTTTTGAGAGTATTTTTGAGATGCATTTGGGCTGTTAATTTACAGTCAGGACAGTGGTAATAAAATGTATTCGGTTTGCCAATTGACTACTCTCTTTTGGAAAACTGCCCTTTTAGGGTCAAATCCTTTTGTGGTTTAGCTTGTAAATATTATTTGGACATGATATACTACATTGGGATAGTAGTATGTGTAAAAATGGATGGTAATATATTGTGCATGCTGTATAATCTCTATTGTTTCCCTGATGCTGACATCCTGCTTGCTGCAGTAGTGTTGGAAGCTTTAGTGACAGTAATAGAGGGTTAAGTTTGTATTATTAAAATTGGTGTTAGTGACAAGTTTTATTCTTTAGGCACACATAACACATTTAGCCTAGATACCTTGTATTTTGGTGTCATTTTGTTTGCAGACCGCTCTCTGAATTTAATTCAAATAAATTAGGTTTCAAACAGGTACTGCTACTCACAATAAAACGGGACTTTTTATCTATTATTATTCAGTTTTCATTTTTACTTCAAAAAGCAAATGTCAATCATTTCTCCGCTGAACTTATGAATTCTGAGTTGGTATCTTAGCAACGGCCTCTGAAGAAGTGAAATGGGAACGAAAATCATCCTTTATTTGGAGTCTTACATTGGCAGATCTGAAAGGGCCCTATAGCCTACAGTGTATGAAAATATTTTACACACACACCACAGACTCGCAGGCGTTTTTAAAAAAAACCTCTATATCAATACTGTAGCATACATTATCCAAATATTCAAATCCGTTTTTAAACGTGTTATTAATTTATTGACGAAACGTTTTATTAATTCACATACCGTTAAATAAAAAACACGACGTCTGCGTCTACCTACCTACATAAACAGCACTTTTGGGCATCAAGGTGCCCAAACTGTTGTCAGTCTCGCACCAAAATCTCTCAGGTGATTTGCGACGCCTTGTGATGCACAACCATTTTTAGATGAGCAGCTGACTAGATTAAAAAGTTGTCGAAATTAACAATGACTGAAACGATTTTTGCTTAGATAGCTTAAATGTTGAAAATATATGTTTTTCCTCATAGAAGGAGGATCTGTGAAAATTTAGAACAGCCGACCTAAATAGTAGCCTATATAATATTTCCTTTTCAGGTTACTTCGTCTCTTTAAACTTTAGTCGCGCGCTTTACAGCCGTCAACCGTCAAAAGTCACTTTAAATCTAATTCCGCGCGAGTTTTGATAACTGACATGAACTGAATGGATTTAGGTGAGGGAATGTTTTTTGTGTATGTAGCCTACCGCTATTAAGTTTATCAGCTCATGTGGTAAATTTGTTTTCGTTTGTTCTGTTTTAGAAAACGTTTAAAAAGTCTTGCTTCTCATGTTACAAACATCGTTCCGCATTAATGCCTGTCATGAACTGTATATTTTGAAATGCATGTTTTATACTGTAGGCTATGTGAGCGATTTATTTCATGTTGAGTATTACATAGGGACCCTTTATATAATTCTGAACTGATCATTAGAAAATGTTCATTCAAATAGTTAAAAATGTAGTGAAAATTTAAGAAAAAAAAGCTTTATCCTTTCCTTGAACTCCCTGAAGTGCCTTCAGGGCCCCTCAAGGGTCTGTGGACCCCTAGTTTAAATAAAAAAAAAAACCCTGGGCATAGATTATTAAACCTGGCAACACAAACAAATTTAAAATTCGCATTACTCTTTAATGGTTACATAAGAAGATTTATCTGGGTTCTATTGCATAATACTTTTCTATATTTATTTTAGGGCATGTTATATTCTTTTTGAGCCCTGCATAATTTCACTGTCATCCTGTTCTGAAT
Source organism: Sinocyclocheilus anophthalmus (assembly GCA_018155175.1). Lineage (NCBI taxonomy): Eukaryota > Metazoa > Chordata > Actinopteri > Cypriniformes > Cyprinidae > Sinocyclocheilus > Sinocyclocheilus anophthalmus. The sequence continues at coordinate 61,999 of JADLZN010012024.1, forward strand.
CCTCATGTATGACAAAGAAAGTAATGTTAAACCTGAATTCAGATTGCCTTTTAAGATCTTCTAGTGGATGTATGTTTGAAAAAAGGTGTTATAAAAATGTTCATCTATTTATAGCTCCGCTTGAGTAGCTCTGTGAATGATCATCAGTACAGGAGCCTCACAAAGATACAAGATCTGCTAAATTTAAGCAGATTTTTAAATGAAATAGCTTATAACATCATGTTGAAATAGTCAAAAACAGTCAAAGCTAGTCCAAAAATGCTCGCGTTTCAGGGTGAAATCAAGCTGAATTCACTAAGATGTGTTATTCTGTGGTTTTACAGGAAAAGGAGACCTTGGAAATCAGTGATAAAACACGGAAATGAACTGACCTCAGATCAGGTGAGTGATATGGCATTGACATACACTCTCAATATGACCTTGACTTTCATTTTGCATGAGGTTGCATGTTTAAGAGACAAATATGTAACAGGTTCTCTCATCGTTGCTGCATATGTGACTTGTAGGAGTAGGTTTGTTTATGTCGTTTATGGGCAAGTATTAGCATATATAAGCATATTAATCCCTCATGAATAACCATATATTATTTGCTTTTAGAAACGAGTAGACTATGCCGGGTAATGTACATATTTCAAGCTAAGCCATTTTTTTGACCACATATTCTGTATTTATATCAAGGTAACGTTTTTGTGACATCAAAACGGGTTTCTTTTTCCCCCAAAAATGCTGGATGGCAAACATAGGAGGGATTACTATGGCAACAGCGTTTGCTCTTGCTCATTGGTGGTAAGGAGTAAAGCAGACTTATGTCACATGACTCCAGTCAGAGCCGTATCCTGCAAGGCATTGGCTTACATGTTCATTTCAAAGCTCAAATTTATGTTTATGTGTAACCCAGGAACAAGGAGACGGAGGTTAGCATTGGATGCACTGTATTTCATATTTTTTCTCCTATTAAGGACCAATACTTTTTTTTTGCTTGGATTTTTGTAGTCAGTTTAAAAGACATATAATTTTTTTTGTTGTTTAAAGATAATATAGATATAAAATTATTTGATTCACTGCAACTACAAATATTCTTAGTACAAGACCATCTTAAAGTTGAAATCCATTGCTCAGGATTATATTAAAGGATATAATTAAACATTTCAAAGTGAATTTGATCATAGTAGTTTATTTTATCGCTGTTTTGAACCATAACAAGTGCGATGAGCATCTTTACGATCTTGACAGTATAGCACCTTACTCATTCTCTCGCTCTCTGATCCAATTTGTTTCCACACTGTTGCCGGACAAGAGATGGGAAGGCCGTTTGTGTGATCTATATTTTAATTCTTTTGTTCAGAGCCTTATCCTTTTAAAATATTGCAGGAGTCCTGGCGGCGTGTGTGTATATAAGGTGTGCTCATGTGGAAAGGCTATGAGGGTGGTTCAGTCCTTCACCTTCCTAATTCCCTTCTTTCTCTCCTCTGCCACCCCCCTCTCCTCCACCTAAAGCCCTCTCTCTAACCCTCTTCAGACTCACACCCTCTCTCTTTCTCTCCCTTCACAATCTCAAGTCAGAGTTCAATGGCACTTTTTTCATTCTGTCCTTTTCTCCAGCCCCCCCTCCTCTCCCCAACTCTAGTGGGCTTTGCGAGATGGGGGGCAGGTACCTTCCCTCCCCCATGTGAACTTTAGCTGCAATTCTCCAGGCACACATGCATTGTGAAACACAGATTGAAAAAGAAATGAGCACCTTTTTTCACTCTTTCTCTCTCCTCTTGCCTTAACACAGAATTCTCAAACTCACCCACTCTCTCCCACGCAGTGTATTCAGTGCACTAACGCCGCCACACAAGAAAGTAGCCTCGTTTTATGGCACTCTTGTGAAGGCAGTGTGGCGCAAGTAAGCCAGAAAGCAGTCCATAGAAGTACTACAGTTCATATAATTTCATATCGTATTGTGCAGGGGAGATATGGAATATATAGAATATGGAAGTCTTTTTACCGTCGGAGTGCTTCCTTGAGATCTTTTACCCTTGACAGAGAGATAACTATTGTATCCACTACATTTCAGTGGAGTGCAACAGTCATGTCTCAGAAATAAAAACTCATTAATTTTCTCTATAGGGAAAGCGGTTTTTAATGCTAACTCATAAACTTTAAAGACAGACCTTCTGTGAGCTTTGAGGTTGTTAATCGATGGTACATGCCTTTGTTTAAGCCATCTTTTCACATTATTTAAATTTTTTTAAATAAGATGTTTGAAGGGATAGTTCACCCTAAAATAGACATTCTTTCGTCATTCATTCTCCCTCAAGTTGTTGTTTCTTTGTTCTGTTGCACACAAAAGAAGATATTTTGAGGAATGTTGGTATCCAAACAGTTTATGGTAGTCATTGACTTCCATAGTATGGAAAAAAAACGTCAACTGTTTGGTTACCAACGTTCTTTTGTGCTGAACAGAAGAAACAACTCATACAGGTTTGGTACAACTTTAAAAACTGCATTACACATTATGCTGTACATTACCCAAAATTCCACCAATCAGAGAGTTGCGGTAAGCAAAGTGCACCAAAATAGCTCTTTAGCTCCACCATTACCATAAAGCACTGCAAATTACATAATCAAGTCGGTCTTCCTACCCTCTCAAAATACTTAAATATTTGTATGTATATTTGCATATTTTGCAATAAACTTAATATAATGTTTCCATACAACCAAAAACTTGAATAGTTCTATATTTTACCATTGTTTTTTATTTAATTATGCCATTCGCAATGCTTCATGGGATTGTAGTTCTTTAAAGGCATTAAGTACACAGTCCAAGAAAAAAGATGGCAGGTGCTAATGCACTAGGATGATTTGGAGGCATATAATAGGGTTACATACCAGCAGCCATGTTGCTACACAAAAACAAAAAAACAAATACAAAAGCTGTGACTAGGGTGGCAACCTTTGAAAAAGTACACCTCATGTACATATTAGTACCTTTTTAAAAGTACCACCTCAGTCACAGCTTTTGTACCTTTTATTTTCAAGAGTGTATGCTAACATGCTAACAGTGGAAAGGGCTAGTGGAAGGGCATCAAGTTGTTTAAGAGAAAGAGAAAGCAAGTGAGTCTCTTTTTTCTCATCTTGTAAGCCAGAAAAACAGTCTGTGACATTGGCCTAGTTCTAGATCACGATCGCCCAGAGGAAGAATTGAATTGAGGAATCAGAGACAGAGGATCAGAGGGGACTTAGCACCCTGTGGCTATGAACCCCTTTGCTCCATACCAGCTAACCACCTTTCACCCTTCCTCTTCGCATTCCCGGACGAGCCCCCACTTTTTATAGAAGTACTCAATATCGCACACGCGAGGTTCGATAGTTCAATGCAAAGCAGACTTTCTGAAATGATGCATGTATGAGAGGGAAGAGGCAGCATATATAAACAAATTCTCCGCGACACACGCACGCACGGAAATCTATAGATTTCTCAAGATGTTCTGTCTGTTGACTTGCACCATTACCATTTGTAAATGCCACGGAAGATTGCACTGTTAGTGCAATGCTTTGAAAATATATCAGGAATTATTGATATTCAGTTAGAATGTGTATGCTGCACACGGACAGAACCACTGTCATCAAATGTTTATGGGTAAACTTGGGATGGGAGACGCAGGAAACCCCTGATTGCAAGTGCTTTAGATCAAGACAATTTTCTCACTAAAAATGATTATTGTTACTTCAGTATTACCTCTGTATTTTATTTAGGAGAGACATTACTGTTGCAAACTTTGCAGTCATTACTTTTTTTCATGAAAATACTTTTATTCTGCAAGCAAGGATGCATTAAATATTAAGGTGTCCACAAAAATGATTTCTGAAGGATCATGTGACAGTTAAGCCTGGAGTAATGACTGCTGAAAATTTAGCTATTCCATCACAGGAATAAATTACATCAAGAAATATGTATAAAAAACATTATCTTGAATGTGAAATAATATTTCACAATTCATTTTTCATTTATTGAAATAAAATAATTCAGCCTTGGTGAACATAAGGCATCTTTCAAAAACCTAAAAAAAAAATTAAGTAAGAACTATTAGCCTACTTTCCTAAGCAATCAGGTGATTTTGGTTTTGCCTGGCAGACAAAATCCCAGGCAAAAATATCCTTCAGGCTTCCAGTGACAGAAGACCTCAAGCCATTTTTGTGAACTGCTCAGAATACATTAGCCAATACTGGTAAAGTTGTCCATCCAGCACTAATATTATGGCAGTTTTAGGGTTAGCATTGGCAAACAACACACATTTACCTCAGAAAACATAAAAATCTAGTTTAATCTCTCTAGTTGAGGGTGTGAAGTATCTTACTGGTGATTATACTTGCTACATTAGCATCACAATGTTGCGTTCATCAACAGAACAGCATTGCGTCATAAACTTTCCTTTTGTGAATTCGTCAGGCTGAAAGTTTCTAAGCGACAATTTGCTTAGAGATTTATGCAGTGGTTTTCTTACCGTTGTATAGAATGCTGTGAACCAAACCAAATTGTGGATATATTACTCCTGGTTGTTTTCATTTGTTTGAAAGCCTATTGTCTATGAAAAAAAAAAACAGAAAGGAAAATTCTTTATAGATTGGAATTCATATACAGGGCTCGATAGCTCGCTTTGTAAGTTCATTTGAATTATACCCCCTGCATTATACGCCATGATAGGAAATAAATCTTTTTAAATTAATGTGCTCAAGGGGGTTGCGTTAAAGGGAGGGTTTTGATGGTAGCACTAGCAAATGCTAACATAAATTAAAGCCTGTATTTCTCTGTAGAAAACAGATTGATGTTTCTTATTGCTTAAAAGCTAAAAAAGCCACATTTTCTCACAATGGATTGCTTAAAGTGGCTACTGTGTGCTGGTGATGTCCAAAGTGGGTGCAGAAAATCGGCTGATTTTTTCAAGAATAGAAAAGCTAGCCAAGCTGAGTAAGGCCTCTGTGACATTGCCATGCAAAACACTGCTTCAATAGTGAAGTGTATTTATGAAGATGAGGGTGGTGGGGGGGGGTAAGGGAGAGGAGGGAGGGCGGTTTAGAGGGGGACGTTATGAAAAGGCAGCAGGCTGCGAAGTGAATGGGACCGGCAAGGAGGGGGGCGGCAGGGTCCGCACCTCCATTGGTTCAATGCAACGGCCAGAGCAGCTGTGAAAGGAGGTCTCCCCTTTTTCCCACGACCTAGCAATGGGGCAAAACAGTGGCCCTAGTCTGCCAGGGTCAAGTCACTTTGCTAATATATACACTGGGCTTGTGTACGCGGACAATGCATACACACAACTCATTTATTTGGTGTGTGCACACAGACGGACCCGCACTCATGTGTACACACAGCCTTCAGACTGGGGAGACGAGGTGGGCAGCGAGAAAAGACCCTGACTCTAATTTCGGTCACTTTGGGGCCATTGTCTAGTTCTAGACCAACAGTCCTAAATTCTGCAAATTAACAAGCTAGCCAGGACTTGGTGAACACACATGCTCAGACAGACACCTGCTGTTCAGAGATCAGTCCATTCCCCAAATATTAACATATACATTTTTAGTCATGATAGATAGATCGATAGATCAGATGATAGATGATACAATTATAAATGATAAAATGGATAGATAGACGAACAAATAAATATTCAGATTAATTGATATAGTTATTCAGAACCAAGTTTTTACAATTTTCAACCTTACATTTGGTTGTTTATTTATAAGTTAATATTAATATTAAAATTTATATTAATCAAGTATGTTAACACTGAAGATATGACATACTTCAGCTTTAAGCAATAATTTTTTGTCAGTGTAAAACCTGTTAAAATATGAATTATAGAGGAATGCTAAAACATTTTTTGTGCACATCTTTGTTGGTTTATAGTGTTTTGTTGAAAGACCCATAAAATGCTTAGTAAATTTAATTGCATGTTTGTTTTCCCTCTTCTGTAGAGCTCACCCGTCTGAATACACGTTTATGACCCATACACGCAGTCTATTAGCGAATATGGACCCTGCGTCTCTCCCGGGTTCGTCTTCAATAGAAGGTGCCATCTTGTTAAAGGCGTATTACAAACTCCACCACTGTGTCACAGTCTTTCTGCCTCTCCCCACCCACCTTGTGCCGTTTACACTCCTTTATGGTACATTTGTCCTGCAAATAAGCCCCATTCTTTTGATAAACAAGCACAGGCGCTGGCATCGCCTCTCTCCTCTTGCCTCCCTCTCCTATTCAGAGGCTCCTGGAGTACAGCAAGACAAAGAAGAGACTCACTTAATTAGCTGAGCGAGAAGATACATTGGGGCAATCACCCAGCACAATGAGGGAAACGCACAGCATGTTAATTCGGCGTGGGGTTGTAGCAAGCTTCCCGGGGCCCAGAATAGCCTTTTGTTTAGTGCCTGGCCGGCGTAATAGATCAGATGTGCTTCAATTAAAATGAATGTGTTCCGAGCCTCGTTTCGAGAAGGTGCGGATGCATATTTTCTTTGTTTGTTTAAGGAACCTATTCTAGCTGTTAGCCATGTTGTCAAGTCTTGAGCTAAAGCTGTTTGAGCAACTTGCAAATTTTGGTCTTTTCCTCATGCATTTGTTATTTTATGGCTTCTGAAGAATTTGAATATAGTGTATGAGTCATATTTATGATCGTTTTATGGTGTTTTTTTTGTCTTTTTGCAGCTTGTCAGCCCATGTCCTCATTTGCTTTCAATAGATGTAAAAGTGCAGCTAGGATAGTCTTCAAAAATTCTACTTTTATGTTTCACTGAAATGGTTTTTTTTTTTTTTTTGCAGAAATTTCGGCAACTGAACATTTTTAGCCTTTTAGCCTAACTTACTGAAATGTGTTGTATCGCATGTGATTACTCAATCAGTGCTTTAACCGTAGAAAGACGTCAATAAAACAGCTTGTAAACAATATGGCACATAATGTTACATTTACCTCAGAAAAGCCATTCAATGTCCATAAACTCAATAAATAACTCTGAAGAAGAGCATTTTGCTAAATATATACACTATACTACTGTACATATTCATTTTACTGTTTTTTTTTTTTAAACTTAACCTGTTATCTTCATTATTTAATGCATGTTTGAATAAAACATAATGAAACCAGTTTTTATTACAGCCGCTGTTTAAATGTTTATATTTCAAGAAATTGGAGTAGTAACATAATTCTTTTATTAAAGAGTTGACACAAAAACTGCCTTGTGTGCAATTTAAATTTTGCAACTCAGTTATTTTTTGTGTTGATTATTCCCTACATTAATTACTTAATTAATTATTATATAACCTTTATTTTTGGTTTCAGTTTAAAGTTTCTGCCAAGTTGCAATGAATTTTGGGTTTCAGTTTCAGTCCAGAATTTTCATTTTGGTGCATCACTAATATTTACATTAATATTTTATTTATACATGTTTTCAACAGGAGAAAGATCAGTCCACTGCATTAATTTTTACATATTTTTTTAGTTCTAGTCAGTGTTTTGGTATTTTGTGCATCATAATATGGAAGAAAAGATCTGTCGCTACTTCCGTTTCAGCGCACATTTAAATTTACACTGCAAAAAAAAAGATTCTTCAATGATTATTTGAGTATGTTTTATAAGAAAATAAAAATGTTTCTACTTTAGAATTTCATGTATAAAGCGGTGTGTTTCTTTGTAATTGTCTTAATTACTAAAGTTCTGAGCATAATTTTTTTTCAGTGTAGTCTATTTAGTTTTAATTGGCTAAAATGGCATTGTAAAGTGGCCATTTTAGTCAGTTAAAATAACATATTACACCAAATATTCAATATTGTTATGGAAAGAGAGTATTCACAATATGACTAAGCATTCTGACTGTTCACGCCATTTTGCGCAATGTAAGTTGTATTACATTTATGTTGTGTAAATATCTGATTATTTTCTTTTAAAGGGGTCATATGATGTTGCTAAAAAGAACATTATTTTGTGTATTTGGTGTAACATAATTTGTTGACATGCTTTGATGTTCAAAAAACCAATTATTTTTCAAATACATTATTGTAGGTCCTCTATGCCCCCTCTCTGACATCTCATCTGTCTGAAAAGCGATGTGTGCTCTGATTGTTCAGCTATCCAGTGTGTTGTGATTGGTTGAATACCTCAAGCGTGTGACGGAAATGTTATGCCCCTACCATACTGTGATGCCGTCTCCCGGCACGACCAGAAAAAAACCAATAAAACCCATTACAAACGAGCAGTGGTGGAAAGAGTACTGAAAATTTGTACTTAAGTACAAGTACTGTTACATTGCTGAAATAATACTCAATTACAAGTAAATGTACTGGTGTCAAAACAGTACTTAAGTAAAAGTAAAAAGTACTCTTCTCAAAAACTACTCAGATTACTAGTTACTTTTTAGCTGGCGATATTTAATGAATTACCAGAAAATATTAATTCATATCAAAGATCTTTGTGGATAATAGCTACTTTGAACAAAAACCCACTTTTATTTTATTGACAAATACGTGAATTAGTGGTCATGATACAGGAATTTGATTTCTAACTTCAATACCTTGAAAAATATGAAAAGTAAAGTACCCGTGAATCGGAAGTTGCAACTGACTTCAGTGTTATGCTGTATTTCCAAGTGAAAGGTTGTGGCTAGAAGGGATACAGCAAAAACCGGAAGCTAACAATAAATTATTTTTTCTACATATTAGATTGTTTTATTAACATCTACACCTATCCCAACCCTAAAATTACCCCTTACAATAATGCAAAATAGTAATTATTGTTGTATAGTGTGACAAATGCCACTGTATTTTGAGCGCATACCCAGTAGCGCCATATGTATCCCTTCTAGCCTTAACCCAAGTGAAATGGAATATTGAATAAAGGGCGAGGCTTTATTGTGGTGCACCTCCACTCCACCTCTTGCTCATAGCAGATTCATGGTTGGATAGGAGTGGTTAAGAATATCTGCTTGTTACGTCTGACATCATGCTTCACTGCTTCTGGGTCCTAACGCTCTGCCAGACGCCCCCAAAAAACAACAAACTGTGCATACACACACTTATGATGTCATGTAATACTGAAAAATTATAACCCCTTTATCTCCATACTGAAATCACAGATTGCCAGACAGTGATTCAGCTAAAATATAGGTGTCTGAGACACTGTGAGCACGGCGACTGAAGTGTGCACAGCAATTTTTTAAATGCTTAGCTTAAATATATAATATTAATTAAATAGTGCTCATAAATGGCTGCTGAGATAGTATTCTCAAGTGAAATAAGTAGAGGCATGGACCCGGAAACAGCAGTCCTTACGTCATACTTAACAAGAGGATTCTCCCCAAGCCGTCAAACTGTACGTCATCATAGTGAAATGCCATTCCAGAGAGAAGCAACATTTTCAGTTTTGATTAAGTTACGACGTCAACCAATTTTTTTCCAGTGTATTGACTTCCACGGTTTAATTGTTGAACCACAAAACTAGTAATGTGCACTAAAAAAGTAAGTAGGGTCATTTTTGATTTCATGACGATTGACGAATCATTTTCAAAACCATTGGCAAAACTAACACATACTGTATACTGCCATATAGCTATTTTAATATCTCAATTTTTTTTCAACCATTTTTTCCCCCCAAGGCAATCATTATTTCATGCTTTAAGTGGTTTAATCCAAGTCTTCTAAAAAGACACAATCGCTTTATATGATGAACAGATTTTAATGTAGGTTTTTATGTACATACATATAAACATTGATCAATTACTATTACAAAAATCTCAATCTTAAACATTTACTCATTCTATGTATTTGTGTCTTTAAAAAGGGTAACTTTGTTGCTAAAGCTTACAGCAAAAGGAAGCATGATTTAAAATATGATTTCAAACTGAATTGAATTTACAAAAGGTCAGTACAAGTCAGTATAAAATGATACAACAAATGGACCTCAATTCATGTGAGATACTCGAATATGACACTACTGAAATTTTCACAGCAGTGTTTTAAGAGCCATATCATGTTGTTTATTTGCTAAATGGAACATCAATGGCTTTGACCTTTATGACTGACAGGAGTGATGCAGTTAGACCGACTAGGATATTTATATTTACAAATCAGACAAATTCCCCATTTCCGAACATTTCTAGCATAAACTGACATGTAAAGAAATTAAAGTTCCATCTTTGATTGTCGAAAGACTTTCTGGTGCATTTCACTTACAGCCAATAAAATTTCCTGTAGTATTTTCATCGGTCAGGCGTGGATCTATTCTGAATGGTTGATACATTTTGACAAAGTTTAATCCAGGAGCAAAGAGAAATACTTTCTAGCACAGAGAGATCGCGATTGCACACAGTGTGACGCCCGTTTCACACAGCACGCGTAAGCAGAGCAGAGGCAGCGCAGAAGCGGCGCGTATGCAGAGCGGGCCCATTGTGCTTTCACGCTGGCAGCGTTTGTCGTGCAGCTGAACCGCGGCTTGTGTACTGCAAATACAGACGAGTATCATTCATTCGGTCACGCTTTTCAGGTGTTCTCCGACAACTGTCTGTCATGTGCTTTGATATGGGCAGCATGCTGTGATGCGGCCGTGTTCCCCTCTGTCACGTGCATGTAACCTCTGGTACAATCTTTTACAGTAAAAGTCATCTTAAGTTAATAAATGCTCTTAGTTTTAGAATAATTTAAACAGTCATTTGAATTTTGGGCAATAACTCCTGTTGTATGTTTGTTTCGTGTAAGGTTGATTCGGTGCTAATTCTAATATGCTATATATTTTTTTAATTTTTAATTTACAGTGGTTTGAAAAAGTGTTGGCCCCCTTCCTGAGTTCTTATTTTTTTGCATGTTTGTCACAACTTTAATGTTTCAGATCATCAAACAAAATTAAATATTAGTAAAAGATAACACAAATGAACACAACATGCTGTTTTTAAATGAAGGTTTTTATTATTAAGGGAAAACAAAATCCAAAACTACATTGTCCTGTGTGAAAAAGTGTTTGCCCCCCCTGTTAAAACTGTGGTTTATCCCACCTGAGTTCAATTTCTCTAGCCACATGCAGGCCTGATTACTGCCACAGCTGTTTGCAATCAAGAAATCTCTTAAATAGGAACTGCCTGACAAAGTGAAGTAGACCAAAAGATCCTCAAAATCTAGACATCATGCCGAGATCCAAAGAGAACAAATGAGAAAGAAAGTAATTGAGTTCTATCAGTCTGGAAAAGGTTATAAACCATTTCTAAAGCTTTGGGACTCAAGCAAACCACAGTGAGAGCCATTATTCACAAAAAGCAAAAACATGGAACAGTGGAGAACCATCCCAGGAGTGGCCAGCCGACCAAAGTTTACCCCAAGAGCCCAGCGACGACTCATCCAAGAGGTCACTAAAGACCCCACAACAACATCCAAAGATGGTGGATGAGGCCTCACTTGCCTCAGTTAAGTTCAGTGTTTATGACTCCACCATAAGAAAGATACTGGGCAAAAATGGTCTGCATGGCAGAGTTCCAAGACGAAAAACCGCTGCTGAGCAAAAAGAACAAAAAGGCTCGTCTCAGTTTTGCCAGAAAACATCTTGATGATCCCCAAGACTTTTGGGAAAATATTCTGTGGACTGATGAGACAAAAGTTGAACTTTTTGGAAGGTGTGTGTCCCATTACGTCTGGCGTAAAAGTAACACTGCATTTCAGTAAAAGAACATCATACCAACAGTCAAACTTGGTGGTGGTAGTGTGATGATCTGGGTTTGCTTTGCAGCTTCAGGACCTGGACGAATTGCCTTAATTGATGGAACCATGAATTCTGCTCTCTTATCAGTAAATCCTGAAGGAGAATGTTCGGCCATCTGTTCGTGACCTCAAGCTAAAGCGAACTTGGGTTCTGCAGCAGGACAATGATCCAGAACACACCAGCAAGTCCATCTCTGAATGGCTGAAGAAAAACTAAATGAAGACTTTGGAGTGGCCTAGTTAATGTCCTGACCTGAATCCTATTGAGGTGCTGTGGCATGATCTTAAAAAGGCGGTTCATGCTCGAAACCCTCCAATGTGGCTGAATTACAACAATTCGGCATAGATGAGTGGACCAAAATTCCTCCAAAGCGCTGTACGACTCATTGAAAGTTATCGCAAACGCTTGATTGCAGTTGTTTGCTGCTAAGGGTGGCCCAACCAGTTATTAGGTTTAGGGGTCAAACATTTTTTCACACAGGGCCATGTAGTTTTGTATTTTGTTTTCCCTTAATAATAAAAAACTTCATTTAAAAAACTGCATGTTGTGTTCACTTGTAATCTTTTACTAATATTTAAATTTGTTTGATGATCTGAAACATTAAAGTGTGACAAACATGCAAAAAAATAAGAAATCAGGAAGGGGGCCAACACTTTTTCACACCACTGTAAGTAGCAAATGGGAATCGCTCATTTTATTGAATATATTTTGAGACAAAGGTCTTCTTAATGATTATCAGTTTGGTTTAAGATAATTAAAGCAAGAGTTTTTAAATAACGAAATAATATGTAAAATTATGGTATTTGGGGTAAAAAGTGCCCCTGCTGTTGGGGTGAATGGCACAATAATTAACATGATAATTAATAGATGGCTGACTTTTCCAATTGTTGACATCACACATGGTTAGATTCAGATGGTAAATAATATATATTATGTTGGGTGTCCACCCTAGAGATAATCACCATGTTTATAATGAAACCATCATATTTAAAAACATGATATTAATCATATCATATAATAAAATAATTTGTTGTTACTACTGTAAATCTATATTAATTTATTATGGGATCTCCTTGAATGCTTTCAGAATCTTTACTTTTTTATTTTGTTTCTGTATTTTAAAATATATTTTTATATTAACATTTTAATGACAGTATATTTATTGAACAGTATTTATCAAAATGAGCAGAAAATAGTACAAACTTTGCTAACGTGATTGTTTTGAACAAGTATTAACTATTAGGCACATTGTGATAAAAAAACATATATTTTAGCTAAAGTATTTATCATACTGTGTGCGTTTTAACCCCAGATGTGACACACGAAACACCCACATGATGTCACCAGTGAAAGGTGCAAGTTTTCATGTTAATCAGGTGTCAATTTTGATCGGAAAAAATGCACTGTGGATTTAAATTCATCGTAAGCGGTGCGCAGCAAAATAACTCGCGCGAAACTATGCGGACTGCAGCTCGCGCTGCTCCTGCTACACGCTGCCCGTGCCACCTCTTCCTCGGTGTGACTGCCTACGGACAAGCAGGAGTTTTCATTTTATAGCGTTAGGCTTATTTGGATAGCTCTCATGGGGCCAGTTTTCTGTGATTAGCGTAGGACTGTGTTCGCTTTACAATAAGCTTCGCCACATTTGCGCAGAATTATTAAAAATTCTAGGAATACTTTCATCCCGCGCGGACATTCAGATTCGTAGTGACATGAGCGGATGCGTGTCAAAACTCACTGTCGGAGGAAGAAGGACGCACTTGATCTTCGTCGCATACTGTTGAAAATTTCAGTATCGGTATCAAAATCTAATTTTAATTATAAACCTACCATGTAGTTTGTTCTTCTTCCAAACTTTGAGTCCAGAAATTACTCTTGAGCCTCTCTGGTCCGCTCTTCCAACACCTGGGCAGTCAATAGCTCCAACTGGGTGCAACCGTTTTGCTACGGTTTTCCGATTTAATGACATTTTTCCTGGACACTGTTTGCAACGGGGTTTGATATCTTTTCTCTTGTTTGGTGGGTGTTTCAAAAATGTCAGCCCAATCAGCAGCACCATTTATGTAAACCACGCGGTATTAAAGAGGCAGCTCCCAATGTAATTAACATCAAAATAAATTTACAAGAGCAATTATATTGTTTGCCACATGTTTATTTACATTAAGGCAAAATAACTGAAATAGTAAGAGCACAAGAATAGATCTGAAACTTCATTAAGTCTGTCTAAATATCATTTAGTAAATGCAATGTCTTCGTGGTCCATATCCTTGCCTAATGAAGGTGGCTAGACACTGGATTACTGTACATAAAATACTAACATATTTATATATATTTGCTATTGCATGTGGAGTGACACTTCATAAACTTTCCTAAACTCCTCTATTATTAATGGTAAAATTACAATATCATGTATGCCAACCAACCGTTATCATCATAATAAAGAGGGCCGAAAACCTCCCAATAAAAATAATAAGGTCATATAGGTCATAACACAGCCTCGGAGGTAAGAAGTGGATTATCCTTCTCCTGCAATGTTTCTTTTCATCCTTGAGGCAAATGTTGGATCACAATAATTAGGAACCACAGTTTCCACAAATCCCTTCACTCAAATTGGGATGTTCTCTTTTATTCTGGAGGGCGAGGGCAGTGACTGTACCATTGAGCGTATTTTGCAGTATTAAACACGTATTTATACCGATTTCATCATGCTCCGAAAATTCTTCAAAAAGAACAAAGAATGGCCTTCTCAGCTGCCATAGTTGCAACTCTTGCGTCATCAAAACAGGGTGTTCAACGCACCACCGTTTCCGTTTAAAAAACGTTTTGCACCGTTTTTGTCGGGGCTGAACGCAGCCCAGGTGTCATTATAGTTCACTGTAATTTGCCAGTACTGATTTCAATGCTTGTACATTTACTGTGTAAATGTCATATCCACACATGCACATTTATTTACTTGTGATTTTGTGAAAACCTTTCAGGTTTTGGGAAGGCTATTTTAAAAACGAATAGTTCTGAATCTTTTAAATATTTTAAGATTCTACTTTTTATTCAAATACATTAGATAGTATTTGTTTAATATGATCCTACATTTTTTAAATCACATTTAGGGTTATGGTGGTCAAGTAGCCCAAATTGCAATAAATCATCATATAAAAAGACAGAAAAATTCCAGTATTAGCAAGTAGTGCTCACTACAGAGCCAATGACATCTAGCTCCCCTTCCCTGCAGGAAGTAATGGGTGGAGCTTGACCAGCCCCACCTCTGTGGACCTATTGGGTGGAGTTATGTTTAGTAGTAGAGTTATGGCTCTGCAGTAGGGTTTGGGGGCGTGGCTACCTTTTGACCAACCAATAGCAGATGAGGGGACTGGTTCCGTAGATCAATCTTTTGTTTGTTTTAAATTTGTTTTATGGTTGAGAATTTTTTTTTCCATAAAATGTTTAATTATAGTCCTGACACGCATATCGCTGACTGCCAAAAAACTTTCCATTTTCACTTTGTGACAATATTTTGAGCAATTAACGCTGCCTTTTTCTTGTGATGCAACCTACCATGTACGATGTAGTGTTGCGATCTGCTGTTGCCTCGTTTCGTAAATCTATTTCTGTTGAATTGAGTGGGAGGTGTGATTGTGTTTGGGTGTGGGGGCTTATTCAGGTTGCTTCTGTTACAGTGGCACCCCGAGGCGGTTACTTTCATGAAGACAGATAAGCTCACCGTGAAAATCCCTCTCTCTCTCCCCACCACGCCGCACGAGTACCACCCGAGCTATCTCTTCCTCTTTCTGGAGAGTTCTTTAACCTTGATGAGTGAGATGAAGGGGTCAGAGAGGATAGACAAGTGACTGCGCTATGTTACAGTGTATGTATAGAAAAACCCCACCCCTCCTCCCTGTCAGGATCAATACGGCTAACAGAGAGCTGGGCTAGTCAGGCATTGAAGGTGGTGTGTGTAGGAAAGCTCTACTGAGGGCCATAAAGAGTCTTAAGTGCGCCTGGTATAGCGCCTCTGCTTTCGGCTGTCTTTACACATAGCGGTCACATAGTCTCGCCTGTTGATACCAGATTTGTGAGATTTAACATGCGCTACTTGAGATCTGTTTTTGTGATCTGCTTTTTGTGAGGGAGTGCCTCAAGGGTGTGTGTGTGTATGTGTTTTTTCTTAACCTTTGTTTTTCCTTATTTTTTCTCACATTGAATGACTAATGTGTTGCAGACATAATAGACGGCATAGTTTAAAGTATGAAACTGTTATAGTTGTGTAGATACTTTTATAAATTTGTTTCAGTACTCAGTACTATTAAGATATTGGCTGTTTAATGATTACCTAATCCTACCCTAAGCTAAACTTAACAACTTACCTTATACTACCTATTCAAATGGGAACAAGCAACGGGCAGAGCCAATTTAAGGAATTTATTGAGGCAAAAGTTGTAGTTAATTATTTGTTAATAACTTCAAAATAAAGTGTGACCGAAATATTCATGCTTTTAGTAGGAATCTTACAAAAAAAAACTGGTAGAAGAACTTTGTAAACTTTTTTTAGGAGGTGGTAGGCCATGTGAAAGATGATTTTTTGGGTTTTTTGGCTGACTTGATGGTTTCTTCATGGCGTTTAAGATTGAGAAACCAATAATCTGCTAATAAAAAAAGTATTATTAATATCTGAAATTTATATTTATAATTTTTGTACAAATACACTAACCAGGATTATTATATGTGAGTAGTACTTAGTAATATTATTATATAGATTTTTTGTTAAATATGATCTAAATACTTTTGTAATATGTTTATTTAAAAAAATTGGAAAGGCTTCTTATAAACATTTTACTTCATCATATAGAAATATAATAATTTTTAAATACTACTAACATATATTATATTATTATGGTGTTCTTACGGGTCATTTAGTGTTCATGTAAATTAGTTTTGGAGAATGTAAACAAGTGGTTGGCAAAATTATTACACACCTAGACAGAAGATTCTGAAAATTATATCAACTTTTTATTGCCTCCAAACATGATTTCATAATGTTCATGAAACTGGCAGATGGTTATACTACTGAGCAACAACAAATTCAGATGAAGTGAATCATACTGTTTTTATCCATTTTAGTTTTAAAACCTTTATTTTTGGTATGGCCAACCTTTTGTGCAGCATTACGGACTTAGCAGACGTCCATCTCAAATACTGGCATAGTGTCAATATATTTCATGTGAACTTCAACACTAATGTTGTCCCATGCTTTCTGCAACTCAAGCCATAGGCTTTCCTTTGAATGTACAAAAGATCTGTCCAGTTTATTTTCCAACTCCCCCCAAATTAGCTCGATGGGGTTGAGGTCTGGATTTTGAGGGGGCCAGTCCATCATTTTCATTGTTCCAGCAGATTCCTTCCATCACAGGTAGTTCCGTCAATAGTTTGTTTGATGGGTATTGTAGTGGCCAATTCAACAAAAACAATTGAAACCTCTTAAATATGCCAAGTGTTCTAACAATTTTGGCCACCACTGTACAGTCAGCCCATCATTATCACTAAATAAACCTTTTCAGAATGATACTTCAGGAATATATGTCTCTTTTGCAACAATGACCGGCTAACTGTACATTATCCCTTATTAGCTATCATTATTAGCCTTCACTAATTCCACAGTGATTTTCCTCTCTCAGGTGGTTGAGACGTTCTCTTGCTCACGTGTTCTCCACTCCCCACTCAGCTTAGGTAATTGAGTTGAGTGAGAAGTTAACCACCCGTCTTAATGGCAGGGAATCCCAGTGCCCCTCCCTCTCAGGAGGGTCACATTGTCCAGCTCCTCTCCCACCGGTGTAATCCCTTCCACCGGGACAAAGGACCTACCCACAGGCCACAGAGGTACATTAACCCACCAGCCAGCGAGCCCTCTGACCTGAGCGGCAGAGTCCCGTTCATCCAGCCCGGCTAACAGCTACCGGCGCTCGGCACATCAAAGCCGTGAGCTGAGCTCGTGTGTGCGGTTACTTATTCATGCGGCGACAGTCCGTGGAGATGAAACGGCAGTGGCGAGGAGACCCACTGATGTGCAGAGTGGAACAGCTCCCCTGTGGTCTCAGTAAGGAGTTAGAAAAGCCAGAGCCGACGCTGGTTGGTGCTGTGATCTATGTCGCAGTGCTGAGGGGATATCTGGCCCCTACATCAAACATCTTGTCCCAATAATGCGGCCTGTTATCAGAGCGAGTGATGCCCACAGCTT
The DNA here is from genome assembly GCA_018155175.1 of Sinocyclocheilus anophthalmus. Taxonomy (NCBI): domain Eukaryota; kingdom Metazoa; phylum Chordata; class Actinopteri; order Cypriniformes; family Cyprinidae; genus Sinocyclocheilus; species Sinocyclocheilus anophthalmus. The sequence goes on from JADLZN010012024.1 coordinate 79,939, forward strand.
GGCTTTAGCCGACTGTGTACTGTACTGTGATCTGCTGTAGTTGAGCTGCAGCATTTGTGATGTGGAGATTATATCAGACATAACAGCTACGCGTGAATCCAATACACTGTGGAGGCTGTGGAAGAAGGAAACTTCAGTGGTGTTGATCTACAAGCACATAATGTTAAAAGTGAGTGTGTAATTTTGGTGAGAACAAACAGAATGATTGTTTTCAAACTGGTCTTCTGAACCACTTCCCTCATCTGCTATTGGTTGGGTTAAACATGTAGCCACGCCCCAAAACTCACACTACTGGTTGAGACAGTGTTGCTATGCTGACTAGTCAGCATGTTCAAACTAAAAGAGCAATGTTTTGTTAAACAAAGCAACAGTGTTTACACCTTTTCGGGGAATCAAATGATTTATAATTAAAGGGAAAATTACCTGATAATTTATTCACCCTTATTACTTTCTTTTTTTCTTTTTTTCTCTGGAACTCAAAAGAAGATATCCTGAAGAATGTTTTAACTGTTTTTGTCAATAAAATGAAATTTTTGTATGTTCATGAAAAAATATATACAACACCCAGTTTAAACATACTGATAAATAAAACAAAGACCATTGATTTATGTTTTACAAGAAAATGCAATTTCAGTCATTCTACTTCAAAATTTCATTTAATTTAGCTTGCTACTTGCTGTGTCTTTGTAATTATTTGCGAAAATTACTAGCAATTTAGTTGAAGTGAAAAAAGTTTCTACACCATTTTTCAGTGTATCTTCTTTTGTGTTCCACATGCAGAAGAAAGAAAATCACAAGGGTTTTTGGAACGTAGTAAGTGATGACACAGTTTGTTTTTGGGTGAACTGTCACTTTAAGTATCTCTCTGCATATTAAGGACAGTTCACCCAAAAATGAAAATTCTGTCATTATTTATTCACCTTCATGTCGTTTCAAACCCATAAGACCTCCGTTTATCTTTGGAACACAAATTAATATATTTTTATGAAATCTGAGAGCTTTCTGACCCTGCATAGACTGACATGTTCAAGACCCAGAAAGTAGTGGACATCGTTAAAATAGTCCATGTGCATCAGTGAGTGGTTCCAAACTAATTTTATGAAGCTGTAATACTTTTTTTGTTCAGAGCTTCAGAAAATTACGGTTGAACCCACTGGTTCCACATGGACTATTTTAAACAGTGGCTTTACTGCCTTTCTTGAATCGTTGTATGTTGCATTGCAGTATTGCAGGTCCAAATACTCCCAGTTTCATCAAAAATATCTAATTTTTGTTTCGAAGATGAACCAAGTTCGTTACTATTTTAAAACGACATGAGGAGTAATTAAAGACATAATTTGAAATTGTTTGGTTGAACTGTCTCCTTATAAGCTAAGTATTTAATACGGGAAGTAATAAGGGGTCGTTTTAAATTGTTAATTCATACTAGCAGTAAACATTTAAATTACATTGCACGTGAATGCATGAAATGTAAAAAGTAGAGTCCACCCAGTACTGTGCTAATCCCATTGTGTTCCCTCATTTTTCGCAGTGAGATGCCGGGGCGGTCCTCAGACCGGGCCCCGCCCGCCGATGCTGCCCCGCCGTCCAGTCCCAGAGATGGCAGGAGGAGGTGCGGGTTGCCATGGGAACAAAGCTCCTGTGGTTAACCAGAAGGAAACAACTCGTGTTTCATAATACAGTCATGTTTCTTTAAAGCAGCTTGGTGTTTTTCAGAAGATACCTTGCACTGGAGATTTTTTTGCAGGGCAAACCTGGTGCCATTTAGGCTGTTGCACTGAGCTTTTTCAGGTTTTGTTTGAAGTTGGTTGTACATGGATATCCTGATCATAGATGTGCAAAGAAAAAAAAAGCCCCCCCCCCCAAAGGAAATTCCTTATTTTTCCCCCCCCCCCCCTTCTTTTCCCCCCCCTTAAAAACCTTTTGGCAAGTAATTGCATACGGAACTCACAAGGTCAATTTGATGCCTTTTGCTGTTGTAAAGTTATGCAATGCTTTGGCTTATGTTTTTCTTTAGAAAATCTTTTTGACAAATCCAGTCCTTGGTTCGTTATTTATATTCCACATCATCTCCTTCCACTTAAATAAATAAATAAATAAAAAAAAATATATAAATGAAGAATATTTTTGATGCTCTTTTACATACAGCTAAACATACAACCTGTTCAAAACTGACTTAAAGCATCATAAAAGTAGTCCACATGACATGTGCTAAATTCCAGTCTTTTAAATTCATATTATAGCTTTGTATAATAAACAGACTAAAATTCAAATCATTATTCATTGATAATCTTTCCCTCCACTGTAGGTTTCAAATCTCATTCATGCTTGAGCATATTCAAATGTGCCACATGACAACGTTACACTAAGTTTGACATAAGTGATGAGTCTCAGCAAATGATCATTTAAAAAAAAATTATAATTTGAGATGCATCATGATACTGTCAGACTCTGTCCCGTGTTTTGTGTGTGTTTTTCGGTGACCCAGTTTCTGTCTCCTGCGTATTGTTAATTTCATCCCAGGTGTTTCCCATGTTTAATTTCCTATGATTCCAGGTGTGTCTCCTTAGTCCCTCGTCATCCTGTGTTTAAAAGTCTGAGTCCTTTTAGTTAGTGTTGTCCGGTATTATGAATTTCAACTCCTTTGTGCTATGTGTGATTCCCCGCGATGTAAATAAACTCCTTAGTTTGTACTCCTGGTCTCCTGGGTTTCCTCGTTCCGTGCTCCTCACAGTAGCAACCCGTGACAGATACATTCCTCGTATGATATGTATATTAAACACACAAATATGTCTCTATTCCCATTGAAATATTTTATACATTTTGGTGAGTTCTACAAAGCTACTTGTTAGAATACAAGTGAAAAGATTTTCTGCCATGTATTTAGGATTAGGTGGAAACAAATGGAATTATATGAGTATCAAAAACGTATCAGTCAACCTCTTATCTGAATATGCTGTGTTTACAAGCTGCAATATTTTGCCTACTAAACAAGTATTGCACAGTTTTCCCCTCTCAAATCATCTTTTCGCCGCTTCCCTCCTCCTTTCCTCCTTTCTGTCTCACTCCCCACGTGGACACAGAAGAAAGATGGGGGAAGCTGGCGAGATGTACATCTCGCGGTAGTTGGATATCAGCGGCGTATCTGATCTCGACCGTGAGGCGACTGCAGCAGCGCCCTCCCTCTTTCGCTCTCGTATTCTCTCACGCTCTCCCTTGTAAGCTCCCTGAATAATTTTTTTTATCCATCCCCACACAGTTTCATTGTTCCCCTTTGCTTTGTAACTATGGCAGGCATGAAATGCACCTAAACGCAGAAAGCGGCTTCCCAGCCCCAACCTTCATACCCGTCCCCTCCACCTCCTTTCCCTGTCTCCCCTTCAATAATATTTATAGTGCAATCTTTTTCTCACCCCCATCTTCTTTTTAGGGATTTTTTTCTTTTTCTTATTCACAAGTCCAATGCCATGCCCCGGCCCCCTCCGATTCCCCCTTATTTTTGCCCCAGCCCTCTCCCTTCGAGCTGACAGATACACTGTTCTCTCTTTCATCGCCTTTCACCTCCCTCCGCCCGTCCTGCCGGCCCGGCACAATGCCGACGCTTTCTCCCGCGGCCGGCCGAACGCTACCCTGAACTAACAATATCAGCAAGGCTGTCTCAATGCCAGGGAGCCCCATTGTGTGTTGCCAGAGGGGTGTTAACACCCATGTCTGGACCCAATGAATAGTATTATTGTGTCTGAGACATGCAGCTCGCCCCCTCGGTTGCACCCTGCCCCCCAACTCCGAAGCGGTCCCCCATTTTTTGACACTTAACCCACTTTAAACCAGTGTAATTTTGAGGCGAAACTTTGAGCACTTTGCAACATGCAGAAGTGTCGTTTAGAAATAATAGTTGAAGTTTTGGCTGCTGGGTAAATAGGAACATTGTAGAATGGTTTACAAGGTTCCCACGGTTAAGAAAAGTTTGTAGATGGTTATATAGAAATAATGATTTCCTGGCCATGAAAATTAATACATTTGTGGAAATTAGTGAAACATCTAAACAGATGCAAAACTTATGGATATTTATTAGTCAAGTTAGCTATTGTTAGCTAATGTTTTTCATGCTTTAAATGCACAGTTAGACCATAATGGAATGTCCTTTTGAACTAATTTGCATGACATTCGGTTCATTCCGAAATCATTTAAATAATTCCAGAGAACGCCAAAGTGAAACGAAAACAAGAAAACATTCTACTCATCAGTGATCTGTGTTTACAAGTAGCGTAGCTTACTTAGTGCCTGTTTAAAGTCCCGGTTTTGTCCGCTGTACGGGGGAAGTATCAGCATAGGGGCTCTAAGTGCACTTGGCAGACAGTTTCTTTCAGCCTGACATCCTTAACTCAAAAAATCTCTTGCCTCAGCTTTTTTTTATTCCAAGGTTAGAAAGTTCACATTACTAACTGAGAGCAGATGCCAAAACATTCACCTTGCACATCTCCCTGATCAAAGCTGTGGATTGACATTTGCAATGGGCAAAATGCTGAAAGTTAAGCTAAACTTGTTTTCTCTCTCTCCCTCGCTGTTGTTTTGGCAGGAGTCGGAAGACGAGTGGAGAGTGGGAGTAGCGATAGTGGTGGAGGAGTGAACCCGGAGCAGGTGAACACAGCTGCGGACCGCCATGGGCTCTCTTCCATTGGTCCCGACTCTCCGTCTTCGGGTCTCTGAGAGACGGCAGGGGCCAGCCAGGGAGAGTCGGAGTGGGCAGGCGAGGCAGCTCGCTTTCCCCGCCGGCTACCGGCTCCTCGGCAGCAAGGAGGGAGAGAAATCAATACTGAGGAGAGATGGTGCCAGGGGTCGCCCAACGCTGCCTCCAGCCATGGAGCCATGGGAGCCAGAGTGTTCGGCTTTCTCTCTCTCGCAGCCCAATCTCAGTCAACTCGCATCAGCTAAAGAGAGGGCCAACAGCCTTGACGCTCTTCATGCAACACCGAGTGTGTGTGTGCTTGCGTGTGTGGTTCTGCCAGAGGGCCTTTCCAGGCTCGCCATCACTTGATAAAACTTTGCCTGCTGGAGAACGAGTAGAAAAAGAATGTCAAAGGTCTTTCTTTCCCCATCTTTGATTCCTTTTTCACCATGAGTGCACATTCCCCCTGACTGTTGTAATGAGTGCTTGACTGAGATCTCTTTTACGCTAAATCAAGAGGCCTTCTTTTTTTAGTGGTCCTCCTCCTAAGCATGCACAAAGTGCTCTACATCTGATGGGCCGGCGATGAGAGAGCAGTTTGAATCCTTTTTCCACCTGGTTTTACATGATTTTTTTTTATGGACGGCACTATTCGAGAGGCTCGGAAAAGGACTTGGCCTTGATTTGTAGGTGAAGGGTTTGGCGCTTACCCTTCCTGGGAACTTTGTAACCGCTTTCACCCTTGACCATGGCACTTGATGTGTATTAATAACGGTGCGGACCAATCGAGTACAGTGCGAGATGGAGAAGTTCCAAAAAAGTTGCTCCCACAAGGTTGCAGATCCATTGGGATGTGGACAACTGAAACATGGCCTGAACTAGATACTAACAATTCGAAAAGTGGAGTGCTGGTGGCAGTGGATAGTTCCTGTATCCTTGGATGCTCAACTGGAAGTTGGATTCGGTAAGGAAAGATTTCAGTAATCTGTATGTGTGGGTTACATAACATCAGCTTTGGTAGTTGCTGGTTAAAGGTCCTGATTTGTATTATGTAAAGCAAACAAAGTGCCAGACGATTGTATAGATACCCGCCATCCGTTTCGTCTCCACTGGGCAGCGCCTTCGACAAAATGGCCGCTGAAGCCTGCCAGCTGTCTCCCCGCCAAGATGTCGGCACCTTAAACGCTGCCCATCTGCCTAATCAAGGGCGACTATGTAGATTCCAGATAATTGCTTTTGCATATGCTTATTTCGTTCGCTCGTTATTGGCCGGGCCAGTAATTCACGCCGCCTTTGAAACACGCAGGGCATATGCGCCTTTTTCCTTGATCGCTTGTATCCTTTTACAGTCTGTCTGTCTTTATGTTAAGCTGCGGTAGCGTTCTGTCATTCGAAATGGGAGAAAAATATGGAGCTAACACACACAAAGCATCTGATGCCTGTGCCATCTGTGACATCTGCGACTGGGTAGTCTAGCTACGTAAATCCCTCACTTGCAGGGCCCGGTTCCAGACAGCCTCCCATAATGACCTCATTAGCATGCACAGCACTCCTCACCGTAGGCCCTGGTGCACTGCTGTGCCGTGGGACCCGACAATCCGCGCCCTTCACACAAACGCTCGCTGGGCAACATTGTGTTCCTCCTTACAATACAAAACTTCACACTTGTTTTATTACAATCATGTCAGTGGAGCTGAAGATCTGAAAGAGGCTTAGGCAGTTAGCCTGCATGCTCAGGGAGATGTCTGTGTACAATGTCTGTGTTTTTTTTTAGCTATGCCAATGAAATGGTTGTTTGATTGAGTCAGATTTTATTCATTATAACTTTTCTTTCAATAGACGTGCTGTATTTATGAAAACATACAGACCTAAAAGTCCTCAATAATTTAGCTTGAAATTGTAGCATCATAGTAGTCGAAACCAACTAGATCCAATTGGAATTCCTAATAATTCAAACTACATGGTGAAATGGTAAGAAATTGTAGAAGTTGGCTTTTACAAAAATGTACAACCCAAAGCCTAAACCTTGTAAATGTAATAGGAAAAACAGCCATAAAAAAGTAGCACCTTGAGCCATGTCGTAGTATCTTGCGATTTCACCATCTCATATGAAATATCACTAGTCATCATCAGGGTTTTGACTAAATCTTGTCTCTAACCACTTTGTTTCATAGCAATTAAGGTTGTTAAAATCTGACTCTGACCATATGGAAGTACAAAAAGGTTTTCTCACAGATTGTGTTATGGTGTGTGCACACCAGACGCAAAGTGAATATTTGCATCGCGCTACTTGCTCTAGTTTACTCCCCGGATGTTTTTCACGTTACTCACGTGAATAAAAACATACAAACATTTTTTAAAAATTACATTTCTGATACAGCCAGACGTGTCAAACCGGACATGTCAATAAGCTCTTCACAGATTGGCTTGCGCGACAATGCGCCATGCAAATTTTCCACTCAAATTGAAATTATTCAACTCGTGCGGAAGATGCATTTGAGGTGAATATCATGCATTTGTGGCAGTCGCGTCATCCAATTTGCGTCTATTTGCGTCTTTGCATTGACTTTGTATATAATCTAGGCTACTCGCACAAATAATTAAATTCACTTTTGATGTGCATACACCATTATGATCTTTACATGTAAGAGTGCCAAAAAAAATGCAGAGTATAATAATGTGCGATTTGCAAATTTATTTTGGGGCACTTTTAGGGATAACACAACATTTAGATGCTATGTTGCTTAGCAACCGTAAACAGTTTAACAGATTAATATTGAATGTTCATATTTGAGTTTTTTTACAAATTTGAACTCATCCAACCAGAATTTAGAGTGATCAATTTTAAACTATTAGTTTGTATTGGTCTGACTCTCTTTTTTTAAGTTTTGGTTAGCTTTTTTAAAAACTAGCATATTGGATGATAATGACGCTAATGTGCTGTTAGCTGTCTAGAATAACAGTTTCTCATATTGGTCGTATTGTTTGTGGTTCATAGGTGGGATATGTCATGTGGGTGGGGTGATTTGGTTTAAATTGGGAGGAGAAGGCAGTTAAATTTTGGGGTGAGTGGGGGGGGTGGCTTATGCGTCTGTCTGGACAAGTTGATGTCTAAAACGCATATTAGCAGCAGAGTGGTACGTCTGGGTCAGTCAGTCTGTGTTCGTTCCATATTTGCATATTTACAACAGCTGGGGAGCCCATATGTTTTAGCCTGAGCCAGACAAAATTATATATAGCTTGACACGCTAGCAAGGCTACCACACCCCATGGCCACCGTAAACAAATACACACACACACACTCTCCAAATCTTGTGCAATTCAAGTTCTCTTCAAAACACAAAAATACCCCCCTCAAACCTGGAAAAAAAAGGAAAAACAAAAAGCTTTTATGCTAATCACAGTGTTAGCCATGCGTGTGAGTACACTAGTGCGATTATGCATAATTCAGCACAAAGCTAGGCAGGGAGGCTGAGTACAGTAAATCCTGTTAGTAGCCTGCAAAGGTGGCAAAAGAAAGGAGGGGACGGAGGGGCAAGTGTTACGCCCATTAGGTGCCAGAATAAAGGCCACATTTTCACCAGGACCCAGCGATATGTTAACCTCCCACTCCTGCTGTACAGGTGCAGACTTATGGTGGACGGCACAAGATTTAGGTGTCACAAGATGTTGATTTGCTTTGTCCTGTCTGTGCGCTGTTACTTTCACATTAAAGGATTAGCCACCCCAGATTTGAATTCTGTCATTATTTACTCACCCTCATGTCATTCCCAACCTGTATGACTTTGTTTTGGTTTGAACGACATGTGTAAATGATGACTAAAATGAAAACAAGTCTTTAAATTAAATTATTAGACCTGCAGTTTTTCTCGTTTTTTTTCTCATAACATGAAACCATGTTTTATTTTATTTTATAGTTTATTTTATTACTTATATCAATTAAATTATTACAGCTGCCTTGTTATTATCTCTACTAACAGCTAGCTACCAGACTTCAGTTGTTCTCACAACATGAAGCCATATTTTATTTAATTTTTAGAGCCTTTCAATGAAATTATTAGAGTTGCCTTCTTATCAACAGCTACCATGCTTCAGTTGTTGTTCTCATAACATGAAACCATATTTTATTTTACATTTTTTAAATACTTTATAGTTTATTCTATTTGATTAATTTTCTTTTAGAGCTTATCAGTTAAATTATTAGTGCTACCTTTTTATTATCTGTTGTAATAGCTACCAGGCTTCAGTTGTTCTCACAACATGAAACCACATTTCTTCCGGCTGTCTTACATACCCACTTGTAAACCTTTTACACTTTTACCTTGAAGGCCTGAAAGTCTTAAAGCTTAATAACTGGGCTGAACTATCTCAAACGAGTGGTATCCTGGCTCCAGCGCTGTATCAAAATATAAAAAATGGCAACATAAAAAAATCCCTCTTCCCTGCCTGTCTGCAATAAGCTTTTCTCCAATTCCTGATTAGCCTTGAAGAAAAACAGTCGGACCGTTTTTACATTTCCACAAGTGCTGTAGCATCATATGAGAGCGTTGTGGCTCCCCTCTGTGCAGAGACAGGCTTATATGTTTAATGTTTTAACGTTAGCCGCGCTTCAGCGCCGTCTCAGCGTTATGAGGGGGTATTCTATGCTCTTAGTGCCCGCTGCTTTTATTTGCTTGGTTATTGATTGAATGTGGTCCACCCACAGAAGTAATAGTTGCTAAAAGCATTTATTGGCACTGCTCAGTTCTGCCAAGGCGATATGCAGCTTTTTAAAAAATGTATTTTATTGTATTTTATTCCACCTGTGATCTGACAAGTGGCTAGCCAGGCTAAAGACTTTTAAAGGGAATCTGGCAACACAATGATTTCTGTGTATTCATTTGCATAGTAGCTCATTTCATAATGTTTTACCACAAAGTATTAATTAACTTTTTGTATAATAACTTTCAGCATTTAGCATGTGTTTGCATGAAAAGTAGACCTCAATAATTGATTTTGTTGTGAAAATGTATCATACTAGTGATCTAAACTGTTTACTTCTTAATGCTTAGCTTTTTAGTTGATAAAGGAAATTAAATTTACACTTCTTTTTCCATTTTTAAAGCTAGCAACCTACTAAATAAACATGTTTTCCTGTGCGCATGCATATTAGCAGCTCTCTTATAATATTTTTTTTTTTTTTTAAATGATAACTCTCTTTATTTGTTTAATAAAGCTGATTAGCATGTTAGGTTACCTTTAATACCTTGTAAGTTGCAGTGTTTACAAAAATAAGACCTTAATAACAGTTTTTTATGATTAAATCATAGCATACTAATGGTCTAAACCAAGGATCCTCAAATCTGGCACATGAGATCCACTTTCCTGCAGAGTTTAGCTCTAACCCTAATCAAACACACCTGAGCGTGCTAATCAATGTCTTCAGGATCATTAGAAAAATCACAGGTAGGTGAGTTTGATCAGGGTTGGAGCACAACTCTGTAGCGCATTGGCCCTCCAGGGCAATATTTGAGGAGCCCTGGTCTAAAGTGTTTAGTTCCTAATGTTTAGCATTTTAGCTGCTAAAGGATGTGACATTCAGTCTTCGTTTTCTGTTTTTTAAAAGCTTGCAACTTACTAAATATCCATTAGCAGCTCATTTTATAGATATAGATTTTTTTAAATAATACTTCTCTGTAGTTGTTAAATAAAGCTGATTAGCATGTGGGATTTAACATCAGATAAATATTTTTTTTGTCTGCAGTTGTAGCATACTAGTCTTAATTGTTTAGTTGCTGATGGGTTTTTCTTAAAGCTAGTAAATTGCTAAATGGCTGCCTAATATTATCCAGATGAACATCTATGTACATATAAGCAACTCATTTTTTAAACAGATTTAGAAAAGGATATTTGGTCAGAATCACAGAGCATGTTTTTTAAGACACATCTGTATGTTATATCTATTTAGCATGTCAAAGTTTCACTCTTTATTTTGTTTTTCAGCGCTAATAAGCTATTTTCAAGATCAAGTACAATACACCAGCATTATCAAAAGCATAAAATTGTGCTTCACCTTGATCTGAAAAAAAGCTACTGGCCCTTTAAAAACATGCTAGCGTCAACCGCGGCTGATTACAGTCGGAGGGAAAACAGGCATTTATCCAAGTCACTGATTATGTCATTTTTTTAGCCCCCAAAACACAGCGCTGCGTGCGGAGTGTGTGGGATGCGGAATTATGAAGCGAGGAGTGGAGTGTGTGAAGGAGAGAGCGGGAAATGGGAATGGAGTGCTGTTTGTATGATTAAACTGTCGGCTCGGTTGAAGAGCCGGGCCTGAGATTTGACCGTAATGAAAATGCCCCCGAACTGCACCCCCACCCTTTCAAAATGTTGCTTCAGACCAGCTTGGCTCTGTCCGTACGCTGAGAAGAGAAAGGAGACGTGGAACAAGATAGACAGACAGCGAGAAAGAGAGGGAATGAGAAAGTACCGTTCCGTAGCAAATGGTTTTGTGGCTGCATGAGATGTAGACAGATGTAGACAGGCAGTGTAAGGTTTGGGTGAGGGTTGGAACAAGTAACTTCAAATTAGTGTGAGTTTTTGTGCTGTACCTCATATCCTGCCATTAAAGGGATAGTTGATCATTTACTCACCCTCATGTTGTTCCAAACCTGTATGACTAATTTCTTCCGTCGAATATGAAAGAAGATATTTTAATCATCTTTGAGAGCAGCTTGCGTACTTTGCGTATAGAGAGGATCGGCTCTGAGTGTACTTACTGTTATAATATATTCTCTTGTGGTCTGTAGACGAAAGAAAGTCCTCTAGGTTTGGATTGACATGAGGGTGAGTAAATGATGACAGAATGTTCATTTTTGGGTGAACTATCCCTTTTATGTTTTGTTCACACTGCGTACAAATTCCATTTGGTTTCAATCCAGTTTTTAAGACTGACTGTCCATATTATACTTTTGCAGATGATGAAATCTGATGCAATTGTTCGAGTTTTCCTCTGTTCTTGTTAATCATGATATCTTGTTGCAGTGTTATAGTGTGTGCACACCAAAAGTGAATTTTATTCATTGCGCGGGTAGATTACATATACAAAGTTGATGCAAAGACGCAAATAGATGCAAATTTGTACCTGCTGATGCGAATTGTGTACCGCAATTGCTGCAAACGTGTGTTATTTCTCTGTGTTTTCCGCGCAAGTTGAAAAATTTCAACAAGAGAGGAAAATTTGCATGACATGTCATGCAAGTCAATCAAGAGCTTATTGATGCATTCGGTTTGACATGTCCGGTTGTATCAAAATGTTGGAGAGCATTATTATGTTTTTATTTGTGCGAGTGACATGAAAATCATCTCGTGAGTAATTTAGAGCGAAAACGCAATGTGAAAATTTGCTTAGTTTATGGTGTCCACACACCATTAAACTCACAAGGAACATGAGAGAACATAAACAAGCCATTTTGCACTTTCCTGCATGTGTCCTAAACAACTTACTGCTTCACTACATAGCGAATGTCACACAGTCCAGGAAAGGGATGGAAAATTAGTGTATTCAGAAAGAGCATCATACGAAATAACACATTTTGTATGGTGTTACACACATATACTTTTTGAATTCCAAAAAACGACTTGAAATGTGAGCATTCACACTGAGATGCATTTTAATCTGATTTCACACCACATTTGGATCACGTTCATAAACATCAGATTTCATGTGTTTCTTGTTGTTTAGACTACACAAACTAAACTGATTTGAGTCAGATATACCAAAAAATAATTTTTGCTGCTTTCTGTCTAAATAAAGCTTAATGTGATGCATAAATGACCAAAGGACAGTTCACAATAATCGTTCTAATTCTATAAGAATAGAGAAGTCCACACCACAAATATAACGATAATGACAGAGGAACAATGCCAATAGATGGATTTTTGGGAAACCTTGCCAGCCAATCAGAATCCATTCTGCTTTAAAGCGCTTGAATATTTAAAATGGCAGATGATAAAACTGCAGTGTGTGCTTATTATAAACAGAACATTATTGTTTGATAATAGTACACCAAGCACAGAAAATATTACTCTCCCCTACAAAGACTGTCTAAATATCGTCTCGGTTAAGCGTGGGAACGAGTAAAAGTGTCAAAAATTCAGTCATTCGGTGCCTAGACGGCCCAGCTGCTCTATTCAGTTGCAGGTGAGGAAGGACCCTAGAGGTCAAGGTCAGGGGGGGGTTGTTGTATGGTCAGACGTCTCGCTACACTGGCAAATTATTATGGCGGATTCTTTTCTGCGCAAACCTGGCAACCGTATTTTTTCAACATCTGTTAATTTACAATATTAAGCTTGGTTTAATGAAGCCTACGAGCATTTATTTATAGCATCGGTCGCAAGGAAGCAACATCGGTTTCGCCGCATTTGTTCCCGCTGTCCATCTCCTACAGTGTAAACAATGATACCCCTTTAAGAGGAGGGATTTTCTTCCTCTCAACATGTTTCTCCAAAGAAACCAAGTTTTTGAATAGCGGACGAAGACACCAGCCCACCCTCTGGAAGATTCCATTATTCATCTCTTCCGCTTTCCTAATCTCTGGCTACCTTTCTGGCTCACGCGCCGTCGCAACCAATTCCTCTCCGCGGCGGCGGCTCGCGCTACTTCTCTTCCACTCCCCGTACCCCGCCCCCTCCCCCGCCCCTCTCCTGTCTCAGGCGCCTAACGACACTGCGTGAGCCCGGACTGCGGGGAGAGCTGGGGCCCATCTGTCCCGAGAGCCCCCTCTTCCTTGTCCTTCCCAGTTCTCCCTAATCGTCTCAGCTCGTGCTGAAATCAAGCTTAGAAACGGCGCTGTTGTGAGCCTCTCTCCTTCCTTCCCCCCTTTCCGGCTCATTCTCTCACCTAGCTCACACTCGCATGCACACCCACCCACCCACTGCTTAAATCCCTATCAGCATGTCAACAAAATGTCCGCCCAGCTGGGGTTGACACTCGCTCGCCTCTGGGGCTTCACCTCCTCCTCGCTGACCCCCCTCGAACCCTTGTGTTCATTTGTTCTATCTCTAGAGCTGCTCTCGGACTCAAGTGTATGATGGTCGTTTGTATTTTAAAGAGTAATTGGTTCTTGCAGAATCCAGCACCTATGTGTTGTGCCTGTCATCAATATGAGGTTTAACTAAAACCATCTGATATAATGCTGATAAATATCAATATTCTCAACTGAGATGAGAAAAAGAGGAAACTCTAGTTATTAGAATGGTTTTCTAAATATCCATTTAAACATTTCTAATAGTTATGTTAAAAAGGAGGCCTTATAACGTATATATATATATATATATTATATATAGCTATATATATATATATATATATATATATTATATATGAATAATACGAATATATAGTATATACACCCACACTATTTTCTGTATAGCAATGAATTAAAAAATACAAATAAAGAATAAATTGATATATATCTGTTCTATCTATATAATTGCTATACAAAGACAAAGAAATAAAGTACAACAAAAAAGGCATCACAAAACAGTTTAAAAACAACAATTTTACAATATTATGGTAATGAATTAAAAAAAGAAAAGAAAATTTCCAGCTAGCGTCTGAAACGGACAAGAGGCATGAATGTGATTGATTTGAATTCTCAGACTGTAAACAAACTGCTAGCTTGATGCTAAGCTAGCATGCGTATGGAACCGGTTGGGAGGACACGTCACACCAAAGCCGTCAGGAGATGGTCTGATGTACCCAGCGTTTGGGTGGGGGCAGGAATCACCCTTCTGGGACGCCCCTCCATACACAGGGAATGCGCCTACGACCCAGGCAGGGATTTTGCAGAGGAGGGTGTCTGGTCCTCGATTCAGACAGTCCTGTCTGATGTCCCATTAAGATTTGAGTCCAGGACCGTGAGGGGTGAGGGGTAGAGCGCTGGTTAACCCCCCTGGACTTTTGCTGCCGCTCCTGGGTCCTATTATTTGAGGCAAGCTGTTGGCTGCATACTAATTCTGCATCACTCAGTCATGAATTGGGCTCATATGAGAAGCAGCGTTTGAAATAAAGCTGGCGCAGAAGGAGGCCCTGTATGGAACGAGGGAAGCATATGCTCACTAAACACGATCAGACTGGCAAATGTCCGGTGCACTGAATGAGAAAGGTTAACATAGCTTCATAACTGGTTGCATCATTCTGCAGGGAAGAGGAGGAGCCTGGTATCATGCAGCTGAAATGGCCTGCATTAGTTTTCATTCAGTTTTAACATTTTTGCCTAATGATGCATACTGTCAAGAGAGAGGAAAGGAAGTGATGGCAAGTTATGTTGTTAGCCAGACTTGAACTTACATCATCCCCATGAGCGCCACAGATGAATGTGTCCGAGCACATGCACTAGCCACTAGACAATTTGAATATTATGTTTATTATTTATATTTTGATGTCTTGATGTGGCATGTCACAATCAAAACTAAAATGTAAATATTTCCAATATCTATGCATTAAAATCAAATCATAATTGTATTATTATTAAAATACTATTTAACCAGGTTTTTGAATATTTTAAAAACAATAAATATAATAACAATTGAATAAAATATCTAATTTTTAGATGTTAAATAATATTTTAATAAAGTATCATTGGTTTTAGCATGCCATATCAAGATTTATCAATAATATAAATATTATAAAAATTAAAGTTTTAAAAATATAACATCTTAATATCAAAGAATCAGAGAATTACTTATCATATAAAAAATTATTTTATAAAATATATAAAATATTAATCATTATTATACAGTGTTAGTGCTTTTTTTTTTTTTTTTTTTTTGCATATTTGTCACATTAAAAGATTCAGATCATCAAACAAAATTTTAATATTACACAAAGATAACCCGAGTAAATACAAAATGCAGTTTTGAAATAATGATTTTATTTATTAAGGGAAAAAAGCCTTCCAAACCTGCCTGGCCCTACGTGAAAAAGTAATCGCCCCCTAAATCTAATAACTGGTTGTGCCACCCTTTGCAGCAACAACTGCAATCAAGCGTTTGTGATAACTGGCAATAAGTCTTTCACATCGCTGAATTTTGGCCCACTCTTCTTTGCAGAATTGTTTTAATTCAGCCACATTGGGGGGTTTTCGAACATGAATGGACTGTTTAAAGTCACGCCACAGCATCTCAATTGGATTTAAGTCCGGACTTTGACTTGGCCACTCCAAAACCTTAATTTTGTTTTTCTTGAGCCATTCAGAGGTGGACTTGCTGGTGTGTTTGGGATCATTGTCCTGCTGCATAACCCAAGTGTGCTTGAGCTTGAGGTCACAAACTGACGGCCGGACATTCTCCTTCAGGATTTTCTGATAGAGTGCAGAATTCATGGTTTTTGCACAATTATGGCAAGTCGTCCAGGTCCTGAAGCTGCAAAGCAGCCCCAGACCATCACACTTCCACCACCATGTTTGACTGTTGCCATGATGTTCTTTTTATGAAATGCTGTGTTGGTTTTACGTCAGATGTAACGGGAGACACACACCTTCCAAAAAGTTCAACTTTTGTCTCATCAGTCCACAGAATATTTGCCCAAAAGTCTTGGGGATAATCAAGATATTTTTTGGCAAATGTGAGATTTTTTGTGTTCTTTTTGGTCAGCAGTGGTTTTTGCCGTGGAACTCTCCCATGGATGCCGTTTTTGCCCAGTCTCTTTCTTATTGTTGAATCATGAACACTGAGCTTAATTGAGGCAAGTGAGGCCTGCAGTTCTTTAGATGTTGTTCTGGGTTCGTTTAGGACCTCCTGGATGAGTCGTCGTTGCACTCTTGGAGTAATATTGGCAACTCCTGGGAAGGTTCACCACTGTTCCAATTTTTCTCAATTTGTGGATAATGGCTCTGACCATGGTTCGCTGGAGTCCCAAAGCCTTAGAAATGACTTTATAATCCTTTCCAGACTGATACATGTCAACTATTTTGTTTCTCATCTGTTCTTGAATTTCTTTAGATTGCGGCATGTTGTGTTGCTCTTTAAGCATGCTTCACTTTGTCAGAAGGTTCTATTTAAGTGATTTCTTGATTCAACAGGTCTGGCAGTAATCAGGCCTGGATGTGGCTAGTGAAATTTAACTCAGCTTTCTAAAATAATGTGGTTAATCACAGTCTTTTCATGATTTAACAGAAGGGGGAAATTACTTTTTCACGTAGGGCCAGGCAGGTTTGGACAGCTTTTTTCCCTTAATAAATTAAATCATCATTAAAAACTGCATTATCTTTGGTAATATTAAAAATTTTTTTTTGATGATCTGAATCTTTTAAGTGTGACAAAGATGCAAAAAAATAAACGGAATGGGGCAAAAACCTTTTCACTGCACTATATTTGATATAATATGATAATAAGCTTAATATATATAGAATAATTAACATATATTATTTTTAGCAGTTTATTTTAAAGCCTGTTAAACTGAACTGTTTGTACTTTTTAACATTTTTTTTAAACAATCATATTTCTGTATAAATTTTTTTATTGAAAATACTTTAGTACAATTATTATAAAAATGGGTAAAAATAAAAAGTAAAAAAATTCATGATATTATTTTCATATTTTATTTGTTTAATATTGTATAACATTACACACACACACATATATATAATAATATATATATAATATATATATATATATATATATATATATATCTATAGATAAATTTTAATAATATTTAAATACGCATATGTAATAAATCAGTATGTTAATAATATTATATTTTACGGGGGGGGTGGGATTTAACTTTAGTAATACTTCAGTAATAATTCTGCATTCTAATTGTATTATGATGGTAAGCGCAAGCTGTTTTTTCGAGAAAGGCATTAAAATGCATGCCACTGGATCACTGTTTGCATCAATCAGGTATTCTGCAGACTATAAATAACCATGACCAGCAGATGAATGAGAGACAGACACCAGGAGAAAATCATCCAGTCCCTAAAAAAAAAAAAAAAAAAAAAAAAAAAAATGAACCACTTCTTGATAAAGGGGGGCTCATACTGGCTTTGTTCCCCTGTTTAACACTGCTTTATAAAAACTCTTCTCTATGTACTCAGCAAAGCTTTATGTACAAAGCAGAGCCATTTTCTTATAGTCAGATGAACAAGAAACAATGACAGCAGAGATGCACAGGAAGAGAAAGAGAAGATGTTTAGATCCAGACAGCAAAGACTTCCCTAGGGTTGCCAGGTCTGCAGTAAAATGAACATTTACATCCTGTGTGTTCTCCTATTTGCTAGTCAAATCTGTTTCGGGGTGTAGTGAAAAGTCTGACCATACAACAACCCCCCCTGACCTTGACCTCTAGGGTCCTTCCTCACCTGCAGCTGAATAGAGCAGCTGGGCCGTCTAGCCAGCGAATGACTGAATATTTGACACTTTTACTCGTTCCCACGCTCAATCGCTTTCCGAGATGATATTTAGACAGTCTTTGTGGGGGAGAGAAATGCTTACTGTGCCTGGTGTACTGTGGCAGCCATTATCTGCGATATTTCTCCTCGTTTAGTCATAATTGCAACATCTTATGGACATTTATTAATAAACTTACATGAAGTCTGAGCATTCACACTGACACATTTGAATCTGGTTTCACACCACATTTACTGTATATTAGGCTTGTAAACATCAAATGTCGTGTTTTTGTGTGTGTGTGTGTGTGTGTGTGTTTAAACCACACAAATATTTGCATCAATATGCCCAAAAGCATTTTTTCCTGCTTGTTATCTAAATAAGCTTAAGATGTTGATTTAATTTATGATTGAACAAAGAGAAATATCACAGAAATGGCTACCAGAGTATAATGAAAGCAATATCAATGTCTTTGTTGGGGAGAGTAATATTTACTGTGCTTGTTGAACTGCTTTTTGGGCAAATCTGATGCAAGTGTTTAGGTTTGTGCTGTTGAAACAGCAAAAATTAGTTAATTTAAATGTGGCGTGACACCAGATTCAAATGTGTCAGTGTGAACTCTCGAGTAAGTTCATTAATAAATGTCTATATTTTCATTTTATTGAAATGATGTTTCATTTTCTGGTGCAAATGTTTAGATTTGTTAAATTTTATGTTTACAAACCCAATTTAAATGTGGTTTGAAACCAATTCAAATGTGTCTGAATGCCCAGATTTTAAAGTTTATTAATAAAATAACCATATTTTTATGATTCATTTTCTACACAAGCATTGTTTTCACAAAAAAATGTGCATAGTTATCTCTAAAGTTAATTTGAATTTGTTTTAGATCATTAGACGTGATTTTACGATACAAAGTTTCCTTTAGAGGTATCTTTATACACAAAACACTGCCTGTTTAGGCATTCCCTTTAGATTTTAGACACAGCCAGTACTGTACGGTAGACTATCACGCTCCCTCCCTCGCTCATCTCCCTCCACTGACAGCATGAGGACCCCTGGATACTTCCTTATGGCTGCCTGCAATGTGCCTGTCTGAAATGTAAAACAACGGGGTTTGACATACCGCGATCCAAATGTAAAAACTCATTATTCAGTGCGGATCACAGTACATCAGATGAATGTAATTACTTTCAGTTGCAATTTATTGGGGGTTTATGTGGCCTGTTCTGGCAATACACACATTTTATTCTTCTCATAATACTGCTGAGATGCGACTCATTTTTACAGACACCTGCATTCTGGTACACAAGATCCAGCAAAGCTGGTGGTCTCCCTGCTTGCCTTCATCTGAATATATTTACATGCAAATTATGCTACGCTGGCAGATACTAAGCACCGCTGAGACTTCACAGAGCAAGACTGTGTCCAAGAAATCATAATATACAGACAGATCAGACAGCATCACGACTGAATCAGCCACATATTCACCACAATGTCACGATTTTACTGCAATCCCATAATTATGTAATCATAACAGAACGATCCAGATGGGAAAAGTGCTGCTAAGCAGGACAGGATGTGGCAAATGCATTAGAATATTATAAAACGGCAAAGTCGAAGGTAGTGCAAGTACACAAATAGTGCAACATGTACATACATGTACATGTACATGTACAATATATTTTTGTCAGGTAAACGAAAAATTTAATAATACTGATAATAATGATACAAGACAAAACTACCTTATAATGTGACTGAATCAACCTGAGTACACCAGGTAACATCAACAGAAGCAATTTTATGGGACAGAAATATGCCTATATGGTAACTGCACATTTCTGCAAATGCACATAAACATACATAATTTCATACATATGTGTTAAAAAGATAATTCAGTATTCTGCTTATTCTGTACATATATTATGTCTAATATTTAAGCAAACATAAAAAGATTGTTGTTGTGTATATATAATCATAATAATAAACCTTAAATTATTTTGTTCATTTGGGTCTAAGAAGTGGGTTAATAGTACCTGTCTAATGGAACAAACATAAAAGATAAAGATTGTTGTTGTGGTTATTCTTATTATACTATACATAATAAAGAATATTATTGTTAATGTGTCTTATTATTTGTGAATTGACAATTGATATATGAACATATTTGAAACACCTATTGCTCCAGGGTCAACACCAATGAATGATTAGTGGGCAAAATCATTGTAGAAATATGTCCATATGCATTTAAAATGCACATATAACATACAGAAAATCATAAAAGGATATCATGTGTTAAAAAATCAAATTGTTATTATTATTATGTTATTATGATAGTTTTATTGTAATTGGGCCTAACTTAAGACAAATGTTGAAAAACGTTTTTTGGTAATAATATATAATATAGCAACATTCCTTTTAATAGCTCGTTGTAAGCCTTCAGTAAACAAAGGCAGGAAAAAAATAATAATATAATATGTGTGTGTGGGTGGTGTGTGTGGTGTGTATATATATATCTTATATATATATATATAGTGGGTTATTTACTATATATAGATATAATAGATATATATAATATCTTTATGTAAAGCTATATGAAATCTAAATAAACATAAATGTAATAAATTCTTTTTTTTTAAATCCCCTTTTATACTTGCACTCTATCCTTTCCTTACTAACTAAAAAAATAAAACTAAGCTATAGCTTCTCTATTCTTTTTGTATTGTATTTGTTTTCTTTTATTTATTATACAGTTAACAAAAGCAAAAAGACCTCTAACAACTAGCTTGCTCTATTCTTTTTCTATACTACCCGTTTTCTTTAAGTTATTAATAATTTTAAAAAACCCTGGCTACGTGTACTGCTTAAGCTAACAGAGATTGTTTATAGGCACTTGTATATACGCTCTTTGTGATTTGACTGCTTTTATTGTCTCATTTGTAAGCGCTTGGAAAATGTGTCTGCAAATATGGAAATGTAAATATTTAATGTTTCATTAAATAATAAACAAAGTAGTGTATCTAAAGTTAGTAATGTGAGCAATAATATATATATATATATATATATATTATATTATATAATAAAAATATATACTAATAACTATTTATATAATAACTATTTAAATAGTAGTGGGTGTATTACCGATATATATATACTATAATATCATATTAGATATATATACTCAGATATATATATATACTGTGTATTATAATACCACAACTAAAAATATTAAAAAATTATATAGTAAAAATATACAATTATTTGTATTCTTATTTAAGTATTATTATTCTTGATAGTTTTAGTTGTATTGGGCTTTACTGCAGGTATATATGTATACTGTCGTATGTTTATGAACTATTTGAAAAGGAACACCA
Source organism: Sinocyclocheilus anophthalmus (assembly GCA_018155175.1). Taxonomy (NCBI): domain Eukaryota; kingdom Metazoa; phylum Chordata; class Actinopteri; order Cypriniformes; family Cyprinidae; genus Sinocyclocheilus; species Sinocyclocheilus anophthalmus. Next base: position 101,350 of record JADLZN010012024.1, read on the forward strand.
CCACCACACACCACACATATATTATATATATAATCAAATAAAATAAAATGATGGCAGCCATGGTTGATTTCCATAACACCATATCCGCCCGCCATGAATTTGTACCATGACCAAGCAGACTAGACGTTGCGCACTGATGATTAAGCAGGCTCAGTCGTTGAGCTGTCTGCATCTCAATCCCCAGAGGTGATATTAAGCACCCTAGACTGGAACCAACAAGCACCCCACCCCCACAGCCCTGGGGTCAATCCCAGTGCCCAGACAGTCCTTCCCCTGACCCCTGTCTGGCTCTAGGCTCGGGGTCAAACATCACGACTGATAAAGTCTGTTTCCCCGCCCCTTCAACCTGCGTGATGTGGAGTGGCGGCAGGAGAGCAGCACACACACAGCGTCATCCCCGCACACGTGACGCTGAGCATCCTGGCATCTGAACGCTGTCAATCAATTCTCAAGCCCCTCCCCTCTCATCTGAGTCTGCGCTCAAGCCACACCTCGTTCAGATGCTGTACGGTGAACAGCTTGGCGGTTTGCAAAAAGATGGCGATATGCTATAAAAAATAAGTTATAATAGGAAGTGCATTGTGTTTATTAAATGTAATGAGTGAAACTGGTACTAATTTTGTCATTTTTTCTTGTGTCTCCTCAGGTTTTTGACTAAATCTTGATCACCACAGACCATCAAGAGGAGATGTTTTTTTCTTTCTTTCTTTCTTTAATTACTGTACATGACTGTTTTTCAGTAAGACTATGTTGTTTTTGTTGCATCTCTTTTTTGTCATCAAGTAAGTATTTTTGGACAATAAAGGTAAGTTAATTAAAAAAAAAAGACTTTTGAAATGTACAGGACAAAGGAGAGTTAATAATAAATGAGACTGACTTCCAGTTTAAAAAGTGAAGTTTAATTGAACTGAGTCTTGAATAGAATATTGAATAGATAGAGATATTCCTATAGTTAGATATTCCGATAGATATTCATATAGATGGATAGATATTCAGACAGATGGACATTCGTATAAATGAATGCGAATATAGTACTCAGATATTTATTTGATTAGATATTCAGTTATAGACATTCATGATCGATATTTATATATAGATATTCAGATAGACAGATATTCATATAGATGGATAGATATTCAGACATATGGACAATCATATTCATAGATATTCAGATATATACAGTAGATACTCAGATATTAGTTGAGGTTAGATATTCACATATTATTCAGTATAATTCCCTGTATTATATTATATGTATATATATATATAGATATATATATATATATATATATATATATAATTCATATAGATGGCTCGATGGCAGATAGATATTCATATAGTTTGATGATTTCAGACCAAAGGAATATTGTATAGATAGATACTCAGATATTTATTAGATGGTTAGATATTCATATATATATACAGTATATATCTATATATATATATATATCTATATATATCTATATATATATATACTTCAGCTGGATGGATAGGTGTGCAGAGAGATGATCATATAAATGGATAAACTCATAGAGTGTGTATTTGTATAGATAGATAGATAGATAGATATGTATATAAGCAGAAACAGTTGGATAGTAGATAGATACTTTCGTTTGCTATGCTGTACACTATTTCCCGCCTAACTGCCTTGAATTTAAGATATAAGTGTTTAAATAAATCCTGACAAAATGTCTTGTTATCGGTGTGTTATTTTGTCTTTCCTGGACCCTTTGACAGTTTTTTCATGAATAAGGTACAATTTGATGTCATTTGAGCAGTGTTTCAAAGCATTAGAGGCACAAATCCCATATTGATTTGTTGTGAGAATAATATTAAAATATGTTTGGTGAACTATTATACAACATAATTATCCCATAATGAAACACAGTTGTGTAAACACCTTAAAAGCCCTGTGGTGATTTTGACCTGAACCCACCTAAAAGGTCACAATCTTCTTGATTGCATTTAACAAGTAAAATCTTGTTACAAACAGTTGAATTGCTATTAAAAAAATGTATATATTTTTATATTTTTCATATATTATTATATACAAGAAATATTTTTAATTATTAAGAAGCTCAAAAAATTTTTTTTTATTCCCAGCAGTGTAATACAACCCTGTTTTACGGAAGATTGTGCGTGACATAAAATTGTGAAATAACAATTTATTTCATAATGGTGAATATCAACAAAATTCTAAATTTTCTCAATTGTTTACAACACTATTATTTATTTTGCATTTTTAAAGTTATTTAAAATATTTGTATTTTTATTTATTTATTTGCATTTTTAAATTTGTATTACTGCTTGAAAAAAACAAAAACAAATCAGGGATGTTTAGAAATCTGTTTAGTAACAGGGTTGCAAAACTTGCAAACCTCGTATAAAATTAATAGAAGGTAAACCACCTCATATAATATTTACTTTGACCTGACCTCAAGTTGACGATCAGCATTCACTCGGCAAAGGTCACAATGCATACCTCAAACAATCAAATAAATAAATAAAATAAATAAAAAAGTTGATTTTTGGGGGTTTCATTTGGTATCTTGTTTGTCAAAAGAGCCTTTTTTCTCAAACTGAGTCAGAAACAGTGAGCTTTCGCTCAGCCAGAAAGTGTTAATTACCTGAGGGATCCAGTTCACTCAAACACACACACACACATCAGTCCTGCTTCCTATTCTTTTCCTTTAACTGTCAGCTCAAGCGTTGGTCCAGTGCGCTCCAGTGCACCTACTGAAATCTGCCCCTCGGTCACCCAGCCACACTGACCCGAGATCAGGGCCAAGCCACCCTGGCCATGACTCAGCTGCCGGGAGGCCAGACTTTGGCCTGAAAGAAAGCGAGAAGGAGAGATTATCCTATTCTGGGCCGGTCCGGCGGAGGGTACGGCGGTATTGACCAGGAGGGGCCACCCATGGAGCGCCCATTGAGCCATGAGACGGCCTGATATACATGCTTACTGAGCATGGCAGATTCCCTTACTCTCAACGGGATAAACCCAGACCGAACAAGCCTCTTTCGGAGAGATTAGGGTGGCAGCTCTTGTCCCCTTGGTCACCCCTCCCTCTGCCATCCTCTGCCCAGAGACAGGGCTCAAAACGTCTGGACGAGCAAGCTCCGGTAAAAGTCGTGGTGTTGCCAAGGAGTTCAGTGTCTGTGTCGGGAGAGGTGAGGGAGGGAGTTTGGCTGTGAAGTCCTGCATCTTGGCCTGTTTGCGTCGTATATTAATTTAGGCTTCTAAAGAAAAAAAAAATATATATATATATATATATACATTATACTGTATATATGTATAGATGTATTATATATATAGATATAATAGTACGAAATTGTTTAGTACACCAAAATCTGTTTAAAAATACTGACTACAAACACAAGTTTATAGCGATAGGAATTAAAATAATTTTGAAGTTTTTGGTGTATTAAATTATTTGACAGAGTTTGAGTTGAAAATGTCCATTTTAAATTTGTCGTAAATGACCATTTCACTATGTTATGAATTTAGAAGTTGAAATAGTCGTCAGCAATTCTTCCAATAAGATTTTTTAATTCACTAGATGTTGATATTTAATGAAATTATTTGTAATTGTTTATAACAATTCAATAAAAATACTGCATTTATTTAGTTTTACTGTTTAGTTTAATACTCATTCTTAATAAAACAATCCTTCACAAGATGAGAAGAGACAAAAAACCAAACAAAAACATCGCAAAACTGTTTTTACATTTTTGTTGTTGTGACTTTTGCTGCTTCTTTCATCTTTGTGATGGTTAAATAAATAATGTTTATTCCTCTGAACAAACTGATCTGAACAAATATTTATATATTTAAAAACATGTTTTATATAAGAGTTTGTAATGCAGTCTGTGGTGATGATTGTTTTCTACTAAGGAGATCCCAATAACAGGCAATTATATCACAAGGGTTTAAAAAAACAGATAAAAGAGTGAATGTCGATTTTGAGATGGATTATCAGTTGCATATAACTATCATATGGACCATAAATCAAAACAAGTGATAAAATATGAATAAATACAGAAAAAAACTAAAGCATAAAGGCCACAAACATCAAATAATAAAGGTCATTATTTAAATCTAAAATAATTGCGAAGATCTTAAATTGTAAATATTTTGTGCACGTTTTGCGATTTTACATTACATTAAAAAATAAACACAGAAACATTGCATGAACACAAAAGCTACAATTCCACAATTCATTTTCCTAATACATTTCGAATAGATAAATAGTGTTCTGTTTTTAGTTTGAACTGTCATTTGAGAAATGCCTCAGTTGTTCTCACAAAACAAATAAATAGATAAAGCAAACAAAATCATGACCTTGAAAACATTTCATCCCCAGCAGATAGCATTATTGAAATTTCAGAACTAAGATGCCCTTTGACTCGTCTGAAATAGACTTGAGAATGAACGAGAGGGCGGGTGGTGGGTCTACAGGGGGACTGTGTCTATGCGCGGGGACGGAGGAGGTTACTCTGTGAACTTGAAGAGCGAAGAGCCAACGCTATCTGAGGAGCAGTTTGTCATGCTAACCATGCTGGAGCTATTGAATTCACACACAGGGAGCAGAACTTTCACAGGACCTCGTCTTTTTTAATGCAAAACCAGTCAGACCCCGCACCCCCGAGGTTCATATACACACATGTCTCCGTATAGCTCTCTTCTCAATGCACTTGGGGGGTGCATTGAGACATATATTTATGACAAACTCTACCTCGCTAGTTAATAATATGTGTGGATACGTATTAGTAACTCGTTTTAGTATTTATAAGTGGAATAATGCAGCACCATTGCTAGTTAATGTATAACTGAATTTCCCTCAAATATGAAGGCCGCATTAGGTATAGCTATATCGCGATTATTCGCGGTTACAGTGAGTCGCTATTTACACTATTCATTTTCAGCAGGCCTGAGTGTCTTAAATGCAAAATAACACGTTAATAAAAATAAAAAATTAAGTATTCTAATAAATATGTCATTATTTATCAATTAAATTGCATTCCTCAGCTACAAAAAAATAGTCCCTGACCAAATAGAACGTTGCGTGAAACTAGCGATTCGATGCGGCGGAAGTGTTTCACATCATTGACCAATCAGAAGTCAGGACCGACAAGAACGTGTTTTATGTTTTACAAAATTATAACGATTTAATTATGTAACCTACGATTGGTTCATTTATTTTAATCTGAAAGCCTGCAGTTGAACTTGGAAAATATCAGATATTTTGGTAGGCTATTTAAATGCCATGATTATCCTACATTTTAGGTTCAGGGAACGGTTTCTACTAGCAGCATCAGTTTATAAGTAAACCCCTATTCTTGTTTTTTTGCTTTTATTCCGTTCACCTAACCAGTTTATTTGTGAATTTATTCTTTCTGTTGCTTGTTAATACATAACATGGCGTGTTTGAATCAAACAGAGGTGCATTTTTCTGGAGTCTCGTAGTCTGTAATCTTGAAATTGTAGAGGAAGGGTCACTCTATTAGGAGCTTCAATTATGTGTGATTTATTGTCAAATCATAAAAGGGAGTCTTATAAGAGAGAACGCAGACCACCAACATTTGGAACAATGGTATGGTGAGCGCATCTGATTGGCTGAGGGGAAAGCCAGGCTGCACGCTTCTTCTAATGGAAGAACCAATCACGGTTCATGCTTTGACCCGAGACGCTTTTACTGCACTACCCGCTGGTAAGTGGCAATATGCTCTTTCATATAAAATTAACAAGACTGTAGAAACGCGGGAAAGGCGAAAACAGGGGTAGATGCAGGTTAGCGGCTAAGTGTGAAAAAGCGGGCCGTGTAAAACGAGATTGTTTTCATCTGAAAATGACATTTGTCTTGTGTATGTTTTTGATTTTTCGTTGCCTTTTTTACAAGGCTATTCATGCCTTTCCATAATGTCGTGCGGGGCATTTTAATGTGGCGACAATTTATGGAAGGTTCTAGTGAATGGATGCTTGTGAAGCTGCCAAATAATGGGCCGTCGCTCACATATAACACACAGTGCCGCATTTGTTTTAACCAGGAAGCCGTAAAGTGTTTCTCTTTTTAACCGTTTTCTCTCTTTGTACTACTAGCCTGAAGCTCAGCGTGACTTCTAAACGGCTCTCAGATTTTCCCCTTATTCAAGCCTTGTGTAAATTATTTATGCGTCATTTAAATACATGCAAATGAGATGTCACCCCTCCCTGGTACCTATGGCAACGCCTGTGTTCTGCGGAAACGGCGGGATTGGCAAGAAAACAAGCAGCTTGGAAGTTTAAGACAGACAGAAGTTTCTCACCCACTGAGCTGGCTAATTAACAGGCCTCAGGAGAAGGTGGTGTGGCACTATCACTCACAACTGAGGGGCACGAATAATTCAAGATCAACGTTACGATTCAACACACAATCAGTCTCACAATATCTGGAGGTGGCAGAACGTTAAAGAATAATAATACATATTTTGTAGATTTTTGGAAAAAAAAATTAATTTCCTTTAATAAAATAATATTGATCATATTTGTTTAGACAAAACAAATTGTTTTTTTATTTTATTTTGCTTTGATAAAAATCATAATCGTATAAATGTAGATATTATTAAGTAAACAAACGTATTACTATATTAAGTAAATAAATGTATTCATATTATTTATTTTTTGGTTGTGTCATCAGCCTTATAATCAAAAATCATGCTGATTTTATTTAGCCTAACTTACTTTGACCCTACGTTTTTTAGTTAAAGGGCACATACATTGTTCTGTCAAGGTCAAGTTCAGGCCAGAATAAAATCAGGGTTTTGCCAACCCTTTAAATTACTTTATTATACTGCCACCTAGTGGCAATGGCTAAACTGACTATCATATAATGTGTCCTTTTAGTTCAGGGCTGTCCAAACTCGGTCCTGGAGGGCCAGTGTCCTGCAGAGTTTAGCTCCACTTGCCTCAACACCCCCCCCCCCCCCCAACCCAAAAAACCAACCCTGGGGGGGGGGGGGGGGAATGGAAAGTTTCATATGCCTAGTAAAGAGACTTGATTAGCTGGTTCAGGGGTGTTTAATTGGGGTTGGAGCCAAACTCTGCAGGACACCGGCCCTCCAGGACTGAGTTTGGACAGCCCTGTTTTAGTTAGAGTAGTGCCATATTATTTTTGACAGGAATGTAATCGAGGATGTGAGGGGACAGTGCGTTAAGGATTGCCAATGCTGGTTAAACACACACACCCCAACTATGGCAGCCTTTCGGTAGCAAGACTCCATAAACAATTTTGAGAGTGTGAAAATTACGGATTTAGGCTCTTTAATTTGCGCCTCTAGAGCCTGTAAGTCTGTCCCTCACAGCCTCGTTTTCATCAGTGTTAAATTCACTATGGCGTCTAACACCATTAAGGTTATTAGGCTACTTAAACTGTGATATTGTAAGATCTCAGATTTAGTTACAAATTAGATGAGATTTTACAACTCAATTTATTAGAGTCTTGGCTGATCAACCTAAGGATACCTTAAACTTTGCTTCCCCCTAAGGGTGTGAAAGAAGGATGTCATCTCGTAAAGAAAACGTCCCGAGTAATATCTTTGATGTATTTGATTCCCCCCCCCGCTACAATTTACGACTTATTAAAGCAAATATAAATAGCCTAACTAAAGTAGGAATCGTGGTCGCACATTTTGCTTGTTTCCAATGGCATAATGTATTTCGCGTTGCACATTCCCAAAAAAAACAATTCTGTTTGAATTATTAGTACTAATTAGTATGAACAGAAACACTGTATTATTTATTTCATTCATATTACAGTAATATAAATGATTATAAAATAAATATATGTAATTATTTATTACTTCATCGTTTATGAATGGACTTGTTTGACGATTTGTTTTGTATTAAAATACTCGTTGTTAAACTTTTATTTGATTAATATGTCACCCTATATATAGGCTAATGCAAACCAAGCATTTAGGCATCCGTTAATAACTACCATCACATTAAAAGAGAACCTTTCCTTTGACGTTTAAGATTATTACGGCCTATTATCCATTTCCAGGCTAATGGTCACCATTCACTTTAAAACTCCAATTAAGATTTTAACTCATCTCTCTTGTGTTACTTATGAAATTGCATGTTTAATCATAGTTACATTTTAATGTTATTTATATAGGCCTAATTACATCTTAGAATACAGCTACGTTTGTATAGTAATCAGTATAAAGTGTTGGATATAGTTAAATAGTATTGATTGCTATTTATTAACTGAATTAGTTATACTTATTTTCGGAAATGTAATTTATATATCTAGCAATGCATCATAATATATCCATTGACACTGAAATATCAGGTTGTACATAAAAATATGAGCTGTCATACCTCAGAACAACCAACAGATGTCACCAGATATCCAAATAAGCTATTCAAACCTGCTAGATTTTATAGGCCAGTGGATTCTTTTTATTATTATTATTGTTGTTGTTATTATAACAATATAACATCTTATGAAGGCTACCCCACAGTATATATATATGATCGTTTTACTTCATGATAAAATAAGACATGGGGAATGAAATGAATTAAACTAGGGAAATCATTGTGGATGTTGTCGTACTATGAAACCACATGTAAAAACAGCCTAAGATTTAGTTTCATTCCAAACCACAGCTAAAAGAACGAGATGAAAGCTAAGTAAAGAACTTGTAAAAACCCTTCTAAAACTTTTCAAATGTATTTTAATACCCTATTGATACGTTTCTACTATCTTTTAAATACCTGTAATATGTTTGTACTACTGAAAATACGTACAAAGTGTGCTTCGGAAAACATTACGACGTCTCCCTATTTCCGTTTGCCGGTGTTCTGCTTCCGGTCTGTGTAAAAAATCATTTTTGACACACGCACAGTGAACTTGATGTGTCAGAGTTTAACATGAGCTCCGGTTCGACATGTGCTGTATCGGGCTGCTACAACAACTCCAAAAACTGAAGAGTTTTCAAGAAAATATCTGTGTAGAACATCAAAAAAGTCAGGAATGAATGTCCGTGCCCTGCGCCCTATGCCTTACACCGTGTGGCGTCGAAAGAGGAGAGGGAACAGGCTTGGCCTGCGGCTTTGAAATTAAAAAATCCTCCGAAAAGAGTTTACGTGTGTGCGTTTCGTTTCGTCGAAAAAAAGCCCACAGAGCTGCATCCGGATCCCGAGCTCTACCTGGGTCATAACTGCCCTCTTCAAGGCAGACGCAAACAACTTCAGCAAACTGACGGACTTGGTATGTTTATGGAATTCAATCATTTCTACATGACTTATAAGATATAAACCATTATTTATAAGACATAAGAGCAACGAGTTTAGGCAGAGCCTGCTTTGCGTAGACGAGGTTGCAACGTGGTTTCTGTTACTTTTCTCAGCGCTCTTCAGGATGGACCAATCACAGTCGTTTGTGATTACAGACAAAGGTTTTAAGAAAATTATTTTCTTGACATCTGTGCAAAAGGCTTACAATTTCACGTCGGGTACTAGTATTTGAAATGGAATACATTTAAAAGATTATACTATTTAGTATACACATATGTTCCCTTTAAGAAAAAAGTTTGATTCAATTTGATTGGAGCGCAATGGTGAATTCACATTTGTGAGCCATAGAGCGCCCCCTGGTGGAATATTCTTTTTGCCCCGCAGTTTTGAAAGAGAGAGACATCAATAAAACAAGATAATAATAGTCGGCAATTTATAGGATGAAGTCGGGTGAAATTGACCAGAGTATGTTGGAGCGTTCTAGAATTTTGTTTAAGATTCAAATATGTAAATCACTGTACATTACTTTACAACTTTTGCCACTACTGTACTGGAAATGCAGCAGCAGCTTTGGTTTCCCTGAGTTTGGGAAGTTGGGTAGAGATGCAAAACGTAGAATGAGTGTCTTGCCATGGTATTTGGTCATTTTAAATGACAATATTTATATTCATACGAAATAAAATCTTTTCAAAATTACGTTTTTTTTTTTTTGGATAGTGTAAAATGAATGTACATTTTCTGCAAATGTTTTTGCAACCTGTATTTGATCAGGTAAGTAACTTAAAATCCAGAAGAGGAAATTATGGTACAATTGACATTTAAGAGGTATTTTATTAATTGAATGATTTTTATGCGTGTGCGTGTGTTTTTTCTTTCTTTCTTTTAATAATTTAAATTTGCACGTAACAATTTATTTAAATATTTCTGCATTTTTAATGATGTAATTGAGTAATTTGGCACTCTTTAATTGCAATAATCCAGTTATTTAATCGTTCTCTTTGATTTTACAATTTTATAGTCATGAATTATTATTTTTTTGTAATTGAATAGCCTATGAAATAAATTATCATGTTGTGTTGCCTGACCAGTACCATAAATAACCAAAACTTATATTGACATCTTTCCCTTTACAAAAATGTACAGTGTGAGGTCGTTTAAAGGACAGTAGCAACTATGGTAACTATTGTATTTAGTCAGAAACTATGGTTACCATAGTAAATATTTGTGAAATTAAAGCGTTAGGAGGATGCTCTTCCTCATGTAAATCTCCTCTCGATGTGGGCCAGTGCTCAGTGCGCATGCGCGGTTCGGTGACTCGGGTCCATGTGTAGGCAGCGAGGAAGGATCTTTATTTGGCGACCGGAGCGGCAGCGGGCAGGGCAGATAGACAGAGGGGGATCCCCGGGATAGTTTTACACCAAAAATACTCGGGTAAATAACAACAACTACACGCGTGGAGGGCCCTCGGAAGACCAGTAAGCGTTTCATCTTCTCAGTAAGTTCCTACAAAGAGAGATTGAGTGACAACTGGACGTTTTCAGAGTGTTTTGACTTCACATTAGCTTTGCTAGCAACTGGACTGTTGAGTTAAACAGAGGATTTACAAACTTAACCATCCGCTTCGTCAAATAGATTTGACAGATTCCAACTAACTCCTTCGATCCCGATACAGTGCGATGTAATAAGTAACTTTAGAGAAGAAACTTGTCAAGTGTTTTCAGTTTGGGGAAAATAAACTAGTCATTTAGCTCGCCTGCTAATTGGAGTTGATGAGTTAGTCAGCATTAGCTGATGTTAGCCGGGTTAGCTAACTAGTTTTGCTTCCTCAGCACTAAACTCACCGGGCTTTATTTATTTAAGAGTTGGTTTGTTGCCACTGAGCTTTACTAAGCTCAAACTCCTTTTTAAACACAAGAAGTTAGGAAATGTTGGATTCTGTCTTTAGATCATCTGACAGATATTGTGTTTTATGGGCATTGGGTTGTATTGGAGTAATGCATAGAAATGTTAATAGTTTCAGGGTTGTGGGTAGTTAAATCGACCCATTTCGTCTTATATTCACCCAAATTCGTGGTCACATTTATTTTAGCACTTGAACAGTCCAGTGAAACACAATTCTTTCTTTTTTTTAAGTTTATAAGTTATGAACATGTGTTTAATACCTGCTCACAATTGCAATTAGTAGGAAACCACAGAGTTGAAATTGCTTAGTTGGTCCGTAAGCAAAATAAAAATTTTTTACTAAGGCAATTTTACTTTCACTTTATTTCATTTAACAATCCATTGAAATATGTAATATTTTTTATGTGAATCAATCTGTTACTTCATCAAAATGAGTCTTTGGGTTTCCCACTGGTTACAGTTGTATGTGTTTACAATACTAATATAAAAAAAAAAAAAAAAAAGACACTTTAAATATTACGTGCACCAATTATGATTGTGGTATCTCTATTATGACGTGTTTTACATTCTTCCGGGTCATGTGATATTTACACCAGCCATGTAAAAGTGTTCATGTGAAACCAAGACAGTCTGAACTTTCATTTACAGTGAGCCCTGTATTTAGACATTTCAGTGGGTTTAAAAGGGTTAACGATAAAGAGTTATTCTGCTTTTTGTGGTCATAGGTTCCATCCTGGTAACAGTTAAACATTTGGCATGGTTCCTGGTGTTACATTTGTGACTAGTAAAGTATAAGTCGTCAGTTCAGAGGTTGAGGCCAAGGGCAGAGTTCAAAGTTTGGCTAGTTGTCCTGCATATGTAATATCAGAATGCGATGTCATAAGTGGTATGCATTACAATATATAGTCTATACACATTCAAAGGTTTGGGGTAAGTTTTTTTTGTTAAAGAATTATTTGTAATAAGGATGCATGTAATCGATCAAAAGTGACAGTAAATACATTTATAATGTCACAAAGGATTTCTATTTCAAATAAATGCTATTTAACAAAGAATCCAGAAAAGATTTCCAAAGCGAATCAGCGTATTAGAATGTTTCGAATGTCTCCGCTTAGCACTCGACCGACGCGAAATCAGGATGTTGCATCAGAAGAATAAATTGCAGTTTAAAAATATTAAAACAGTAAACGGTTGTTTTAAATTGTAATGATGGTTCACAATATTACTGTGTTTTTGATCAAATTAATGCAGCCTTGAGCATAAACAACCACTGTATTGTGTAATTGGCAAATTGCATGAGTAACAAGTGTGTTGTGTCCATTACCCAAGTAAGTGCGTAATTGTTTTGTAATTCTGTTCTGTTCTGGTTAATATTGCTCTTATGTTTGAACCCATTGAACGCCCACAAACTGACCTGAGATGAATTTAGTATCTGTGTTGCGCATGAAATGCAAGTTGTTTCAATTGTGAGACTTTGGACTTAGTGTAAAAGTGTAACTGACCGTCCACTGTTTGTCAGCTGTGATGATGCATAATATCACAATCCTGCTGAAATTCTTGAGCCGTTTCTCATGGTGGAGCAGAGGTGTAGTTCAAGGTTGGTCTGCATGGGTGTGGTGGCTTAAGTTGTTTTGTCTGAAGGATGACTTGAGTGGCTTTTTGTAAATAAATTGGGTGGGACCAACTTTGTGTCACAAGAAACCACCAAGTATAATCATAGTACATAATAAAATGCTTGGATTTTGGTCCTACATCCAAGAATATCCCAATATGTCATGTCAGTATGTGCCGGGTGTTGTCGAATCCTGGCGTACCATGTTGAGTGTCTAATAGGCAACCAGCTAAGCCACTTGGCACCTCTCAAGTGAGTCGTAACGGGCATGTCTCTCTGAATCTCATGCCACGCCAAGGACAAGCCTGAAGACCAGCTGTGTGCTCCATAAGAGATTTGTTGAACAATAATAGTTTTGTAGCTAAGTATATTTAGCAGAAATGAGTGCTGGATATTGTATTTGGGATTTTTAGAGATCTGTTCATCTGCACCTGAGAAACACACCAGAGCTGCGGTATCTGAGATGGTGGCCGGTGGTAAACAGGAAGGGCTGGAGACTGACACATGGCCACTGCAATCTAGCGAGATCTTTTTACTGTTCGATCTCAACTTCCTGATAGTGTCAGATGAGGAAAGCCAGGGGAAGAATGCGTCTAAAATTAAGGGCACAGTGTCGTGTTGTTGTTTTTTTTTTTTTTTTTGAAAGACGCTTTCTGTTTTGGCTGTTGACCAAAAGTACATGCCATTGTATTGGAGTTAAGAGTGTTTCACGTTCAGCTGACTGTCATTATCAGTAAGGTGTGGTTTTGTGTAGGGGTATCCTGCCAGATAATAAAACGCTTATTGGTTATACTGGCTTCATAAAAACTTAAATACTTATGAAATAGTAAATAGATCTGAATAGATTGTTTTGGTTATGTAGAAATTACTATTTTAAATTGGCATAGTTTTGGGTATGTAAAATAATATTTAAATTATCTTTTGTCCATATTTTGTTATTGGGTTAGTGTTATTTGGCATTTTCAAATATTTATTATTGGGAATAATTTATTATCATAATTTCCTGAAGCTCTACCAATGACAATTACTGAGCAATGACAGTGGTTTGGTCATGCAGGAATTAGGTTACCTTTAAAAAGAAAAGTTGGTGTAAAAATCAATTTCTAAAATAAAATGCTGCATCCTTAATTTAGTAGACTTAATAGGAAAGTTCACCCAAAAATCATGCCATGTCAAATTTTCATTTACCCTCAAGTTGGTCTAAACCGATTTCTTCTGTTGAAAGCAAAAGAAGATATTTGAAGATGTGGTAACCACCTTAATTGTAGCCATGACTTTACATAGTATGAAAAAAACTTATAAATATCACATTTTTGTATGAACTGTCCCTTAAATACTTAATATTAGTTAATATTTTTTAATATTTAAACAATTTAAAACAAATTTGAATTCCCAACATGTAAGAGTGTAATTATAGGCTAAATATGAAGAACTTAAGTTTTGCTTCTCGTTCTGTTCATTTAGTTTTATTATAGGCAAGGTAAGTAGTAGTGCCTGTGATACTAGTAAAACACTCTGTGACTATAAAATAAGGCCGGTCAATTTAAGTTCTTGAAGTTGAATTTGCAGTCATGATAGGAGGAGAAAAATTGTTATCTTGAGTAATAAACTGCATATTTATGCTTCAGACATGTCGCTTTTTCACCAGTGCATTGAGTTGTGTAGGAAGGTGGCTTGTGACGAACCAAGAAGCTAATTCTGTGCTTTTCTAGAGTTTCTCCAGCAGTATTTTCCACTGTGTGTCAAAGCTGGACTTTGCTGACGCGGCAACTCTGGAACTCTCTGTGTGCCGTAGTGACATGAATACACCGTTAAGGTATTCATCCAGGAGCGAAGACTTATGGGTCCTCGCACACCTCGGAGACATTGGGTCTTATTTGTTTTTTCTATATGTGCATTTTGCCCCAGTATAGAAGAAATATCTCTTTAACGATTATGGCCCTAGATATGGCTCGGGTCTGTCTTTCAATGTAAGTCTTTTCAATGTCTTTCAATGTAAGTCTGGATCTTATTGTCTGCCATGTGCAAATAGTAAATCTGATCACTTGGCACACCTCTCCTCAACAAGCCGCATGATTTGTGGTACTGTACAATGATTGCCACAAATTAGTAAATTAATATGTAGTTGTGAAGTACAGAATCATATTTGAGGGAATACGCTTCAGTAGGCTATTTGATTAAAATGGCATGCAGAACCAGGCCGATCCACTTGTTTCCCCCATCAGTTCTTGTAGATCTGGCTCTCGGCCTGACAGACCAGAGAGATTAACTGCAGAATCCGACTGCCATTCAAAATAAGTGCTTCAATCTAAATTAAGTCCTCAGCCGATTAGATAAGTTTGACAACAGGATTATGAAGGTGAACTGTCTGTATGGATTTGTTCATACGTACTGAATTTGTAACAATTGAAAACCTCTTATAGATCTAAGATTGTTTGA
Source organism: Sinocyclocheilus anophthalmus (assembly GCA_018155175.1). Lineage (NCBI taxonomy): Eukaryota > Metazoa > Chordata > Actinopteri > Cypriniformes > Cyprinidae > Sinocyclocheilus > Sinocyclocheilus anophthalmus. The sequence continues at coordinate 116,583 of JADLZN010012024.1, forward strand.
ATATGTCTTGTTGCGTAGTTAAATGGTCAGGCATGTGATCTTTACAGCTTTTCCAAGAAGGTTTTACTGTGTTTTAGCAAGAATTAAACTACGCAATATAATTAGGCTGGTTTGCATTAATCCAATGAAATCTATAAACTGCTAAATAAAAAAAAATAAAAAATGATGTCATGCTTATGTGTATTACATATTTAGTCTATAGGTATGTGGCGACGTAGTGTTTCTTTACAAAGTGACATCACCAAATAGCTGGTGTGCATAATAGTGTTTTAAGTAGTTTTTGACAATGTCGGATCATTTTTGACAATGTTGTCGTCTTTATGCAAATCTTTTCAAAACACAAAAAACTTTTTTTAGTACATGGTGGTCATGTAAACATACCCTAATGGTGTGTGCACCCAAAAAAGCGAATGTAATTATTTGCGTGATTAAATTACATACAAAGTCAATGCAAAAAGTAAATGTTTTTTCATATTCCTTCTCAATCGTGTCTTCTGCGCAATTTAAAACAAATTTAAACTAGAATGGAAAATTCGTATGACACATTGTCACACAAGCCAATCAGCGAAGAGCTTATTGACATGTCAGTTTTGAGACATCTGGTTGTATCAGAAAAGTGTTTTTATGTTTTTGCGCGAGTGATTCGAAAAACATCCCACAAATAATGAGCAAGTAACGCGATGCAGATATTCACTATGCTTTTGGTGTGCACACCAGAGGTCGACCGATGTATCGGTTTTGCCGATTAATCGGCACCGATAGTTGATTGCTGGAACTATCGGTTATCGTCAAAAATCCATGCCGATAGTTTTCCGGGTTGCGTCCATTGCTCGAGCGGCTAAGAAGGGTCTGCTGTCATTACACAGTACAAGAGCGGCCTCTAGGGGTTGAAATCACTGACAGCACGTGCTATATATGTTTAGACACGTGATACTGCACGCTGAAAAGAGCGGGAAACTTCAGACGCGGATTTAAATGCAGCCAACAGAAAATCCTGCCGCGCCACAGAGCGCCATTCACATAGTTTTCCTTTAAATTACATTATATTGGTCTCGAATCGTTGTTAATGTACATAATGAATTGTGTATTGTGCATTTTCAGCAAAACGTTTGTCTTTCTGTGGCTCTAATAAAGTCTGTGTGCTTCATTTATAGAGCTATAATGTAGGTTGCGCTTTCTCTTTCTATTTGCTCCGTTTTTTAAACACCGAAATTCAAACTCGTCCATGCCAAATTTTTCATTCTTGAAGTAAACTTGTGTCCGTTTGGTGATTAAATAAACTGTTTTAGACCGCTGCTCGAGATGAACACAACGCGTCCGGAGTGTGTGTGATACCGGTGAGTTCTCCTAGACTCAGCGCTGCGCTTTTATTTTGATTAGATAATCATCAAGTGTTCAAGAATAGAAGCAGTTAAAGTGTGAGAGTATACATACAATATCCATATGTATATAATTTTAATGCTATAGCCTTTGTGTATATAGTTCAAGTTGTGCAATCTTAAAGGGGTCATTTGATGCGATTTCATTTTTTCGTTTCTCTTTGGCGTGTTACAAGCTCTTTGTGCATAAAGAAAATCTGTAAAGTTGAAAAGACTAAAGTCTCAAAACCAAAGAAATACTCTTGATCAAAGTTAAGACTCTGCCACACCCCCCTAAAACCGCTCGTTCTAACACGCCCCCACATACCCACGTCACTATTGGGAAGATTTGCATAACGCCGCCCAAATGTTGTTCACGCAAAGAAAGAAGGCGTAAACTTTTATTCTCGCTGTAGTATTGTTGTTGACGCTGCAGCCATGTCCTGAAGACTCTGTGTGCTTCGTTGTGAAAGCGAAACTACTTGTTTGGTCTTCCAAAAGAGGACAATACCACTCCACTTCGTCATGCCTCGAGCTGATCCGTGCTGGTCACATCAGGGAATACTATCAACCTAGGTGCGTGGATCGCCGAATCGGATTTTTCACTTGTCAGTCACCCATTTTCACATTTCGACACGCTCCTCCTTCGCCGGACCCGCCGCCCGCCCCCCCCCCCCCCGCCGTTCTCTCCTCCGAAAGACCCCGCTGCTGCGTCAGCTCACGCTAAGGGGGGCCGCTGTGTGTTTTCTTGTGAAAGCTAACTACTTTGTTGTTGGTCTTCCAAAAGCGACATATCTGCCTCCTGCTTCTCTGCCTAGAGCTGATCTTGTTCTGGTCATGAGGGAATACATTCACTTAGTGCTGTGGTCTACATTTTATGTAGGAACTGTTTTACCTACTGATCCTGGGAGAGTAACGTTTCGACTAAATGTCCGGCGTTTCTTACTCCCGTACGTACGTTTTCCTTTTATCATTTGCCACTGTATGACATTGATTATCATTTTGGCATGATGTAATGCGTAAAAAGACAGTATAAGTTTATTATAATCCGTAATTATGTCCCCATTTGATGCAACAAATGCCTCGTTTGTAAGGGGTTTTAAAATGTTTTTGTCTCGTCGCTCCGGCCGGGACACGGCATCAACAGTATGGTGTGGGGCGTAACATTTCCATCACACGCTTTAGGTAGTCGGCCAATCACAACGCACTGGATAGCTGGGCAATCACAGCACTCACCTCGCTTTTTCAGACCGATGCGCTTTGTAAAAATCTACGCGTTTCAGAAAGGCAGGGCATATAGAGAAAAAATTAATGTACAGTATGTGGAAAATAATGAGTTTTTTTTAACCTAAAAAACGTAAACATTGCATTACACCAAATACAAATGTGTTCTTTTTTTAGCAGCATCCCAAGGGGGGCCCCCCCCCAGCCCCCAAAGAGAAAAGAAATGGCATCATATGACCCCTTTAAGCATGACTGTTGAAATTAAATGGTAATACTTTACAATAAGAGTCTATTTGTAACATTAAGATTAATGAAAGCTGGACACTGTGCAAGTATTGTTCCTTGTTAGAGTGTGTTAATTACAACATTTACTATTATTATTTTTTTTACTACTACTACTAGTATGGTTCAGTACTGTCTTTTTAATAAAGCATTATTTTAGTTTTTGTTCAGTATCAATTTTAAAAACTATCGGTTGATTAATCCGTATCAGCTAGTGTGGTCCAACCTAGTTATCGGTATCGGCAAAATCCACTATCAGTCGACCTCTAGTGCACACACCATAAGACGGTAAAGAATTTGAAAGAATTTTTAAGAGGTTGTTGTTTCTAACATTCAACACCATTTTAAAAATGTAACATTCGTACTGGCTAAAACGACAGTTGCTTGAATGTGTTTGGCTATAGCAACAGGATGAATTTAAACATGCAACTTTTTTGTTTGTCATTTGTGATTGCAAATGGATGTTTTTTTAAAAACCTTGAACAGGACCATCTTTGTGCCACTATTAAAACAAAACAAACAAACAAAAAAATCTGTTTGAATGGCTATAGCAGTCGAGCTTTAAAAGAGATGTAACATCAAACGTGACTTCTAAAATGGTTTTTAGCATGCTACATAACAGCGCAAAAAAAGAACAAAAAAAAAAAAAAAAACCGTGACCTCACTAATCAAGAAGCTTTTATGTTGTGACGCGTCTCCCCCCCCGCTAGTAATTACTGTAAATAAACGACACTTTGGTGCTAACCCACTTGTTGGTTATTCTTATCAACTACCAATTTGACTATAACTGATATGAAGGCCGGTGTAGAAAGACGTGTATATGTGCGTCAGTTGTACATTTTTGCCTCTGCAACTCTATCTTTGAGATCACCGAGTGGGGCCAGTGGGGTGGGTAGAATGCGCTTAGCCTGCGTTGTGTGTTTGTGTGTGTGTGTGGAGAGGGGGTGGCTGATCGCGACTGTTCTTACAGCACAAGTTATTCTTTGTGCCCACGTGAAAAGCAATCGCTGTACCTTCTTTCTGTGTCGTCCTGTTGTGTCTCGGGTCCTGTTTCTTAGGAGAGGGAGGGGCCCACGCAGTGGATCTTCTGGCAGATACAGGTTAACGACGGTGTCCAATTTGTTAGGTAACATCCCTCGTGGCCTATCTGCCTGTGGTGGTTAAAATGGGAAAATGGCAAGGGAGAGGGCTTAACCTTGATATGCAATGATGGATGCGCTGCAGGTGTCAAAAACCTTTTGACCTCAACCCTCCCTTGGGCAGCCCCACTTCGTCTTGTTTGTATGCAGACGTGCTGGTTTTGAAGCTCCAGATGAAAAAATCTTTAAGCCCGTTGACTCTGTGAACTACCTGACCTCCTGGACTAAATAACTTTGTTTTTTTCATATGCTTACATCTGACTGTTTCAGAAATGTGTTGGTGACGCGGCAAACAAGTGCAATCCGAAGGGAGTCCTTCTGAACTCTGGACAAGCTCATTAAAACGACTCCTAAACTACATGTCCTTCGTTCTCATGAAACAAACTTAGCAATATGTCAGTGCAGTGTAAGAGTGTGACCTGTGGTCTCGGTTCTCGTCTCTGGTTTGTCGGTTAACTTTTGGTGCTAAATTGGTGGTTTTTTTATTGTTTTTTTTTTTGGTAACTTGATTATGATATTACTTATTACTCGTATTGGAGTTTTTTTTCAAAGCCCCTAATACCACAAGTGTTAGAACTTTGAAGTAATAACTCTCAAGCAGCAGAAATAAGATATATCTTATTCTGTTTATCTCCTAAATACTTGGGTTCTTTTTTTTACTTGGGCTTGTAAGTAACCACTTCGCAACGCATTGCAGCCACTAGCATCATGAGCATCATGGCGGTGATTTTGACATGGATCGGCACCAGTTATTATGGTTTGGCAACACAATGGATTTTATTATTTTTTTTATTTTTATTTTTTTTTTTTGTTTTTTTTTTTTTTTTTTTTTTTTTGGCAAAAGGTTTTGCATAAACCTTAGAATAAACACTATTCATTCAAATTCAAATTTGGTTATTCATTAAATAATTTGATAATGATTCGAATGCTTTTAAAAAGCTCAGTAACTGATGCTTCACACAGAGATCACACAACCGCCGCGCGAGAGCGTCAAGACGCTCTGGCCGCGCTAAACCCACCAAACGCTGACCACCACTCTCCGGCGGCGAGAGTGTCAAAATTTGCTCTGGCTGCCCTGTAGACGCTCCATGATCGGTCTTTATTTAAAGGGGCCGCAAACATACCAAACAAGTGTTCTGATCTTGTGCAGACTTACCACAAAAAGGGTGTAACCTTATGATATATCTTAAATGTGAAAGTAAAAAGAATATTAATGGAAAGAACTTAACAATATACTTACATGTTTGCTAACGAAATAAACAAATTAAAAGCTATTTGTGTGGCGTGGCTTTTGTGTTCTCATTTCAATGTTTTAAATGTATTTAAAAATGTATGTAAAATTTTTTTGAATATATATTTATTGTATTTAATTAACAATAATTTGTACCATTCATTTGTGTGCAGCCTACATTGAAAACAGTCCTGGCTAAAGTGTAGCCTTAACCCTTTCATGCATGAATGATTAAATCAAAATAAGATTTTTTTTATATTTATATTTTTTTTTTTTTTTTTAAACCAGCGAAAAATCATGCAAATAAATTTTTTCAATATATTTTATTTTGAGGGAGTTACTTAATTTACTTAAATTAACCTGTTTTTTTTTTTTTAAATATGTTTTAAACCATTTTTTTTTTTTTTTTTTTTTGGCGTTTGATTACAGGGACAACAACCATGTTTTAACATTGACTACAGTACCTCCCCCTTCACCCCTGCGTTTGTTTTTGTGGTAACCCTCAGTAAAACTTAAAAATTTACATAAGGGTTGATCATACAACAATTTTTTCGTTTAAACCCAAGGTGTCATCATGTCAGAAATATTTTGCACATCATCTGGCTCGAATTACAACGCAATTCCCTCCCGCTCCCCTCCCGCTTATTTCATAAATATATCGTAAAATGCGCATTTCGCACTCAACCAGAAACACCAACACCCTCAGACACCTTGGTCCAAGCAACATTTTTTATTTTCACATCTCTATACACAGACAGAGACACATCATAAATGACTGTGAAACCCGCCACAACAATAATAAATCTCTCTTCCATTTTGATTAGGAACTAATGTGTGGTCGGAACAAAAGTTTAAGAACTGCGTTCTCTGGGACCCTCTCAAGCAGAGGAATTCTACATTCCGATTGGTTGCCACCCAACAGCGTCATAGTTCATTACCATAAAGTTAAACTGATTTCAACTCTCCTTGACGCCCTCGCAGGCCAAGACGCGCCGCGCCGCTCCTCGCCGCCTTTCGCCGCCCGCTCACATTGAAATTAATGTCTTGTCGTCCGGTCACTTGACGCCCCTCCGCCCGCCGCCGGCGGTGTGAACGCACGAAAGGCTTTTTCCCTTGCTTCAGTTGCTAGCAACTTGTTTTTGCCCACATTTTTAACTTACTCTTAACCTGCCCCCCCACCCCACCACTAAAATTTTCTACTTTTAATATAAATGTATCAAACTTAATTTATAATTTCTATTTATTAAAAATAAATATTTATTTACAAAAATGTAAATTTTTATATTATTATTCTTTATTCTAAAATTTTTAAAAAATGTTTTACATGTATGTGTTTTTGTGATGTGTAATATATATCCACACGCAATGTATAATTATTAAAATGTAAAAACATTTCCAAAATGTAAAATAAATTTAATCATACACATTTTCATACATTTATTGTTTAATTGTTTTTGATTTCGTTTACAATGACATGTCGAATTTACATAATTATATTCCCGTTTTTAGTGTACTCATTTTTTTTACATTTTATAATTTTAATTTAGTAAGTTTAAATTAGAATTTTATTTAAATATTTGTTATATTTTTTCCATATATTTGTTAATGAAAATAATTTTCTCTTTATAAAGAAAATATATTTTTGGTTTAAATATATCACTGTTTACATTTCCAATAATAGCATACATTGGCAAAACATTACTGATTGGTTAATAATTTGCAACCCATTCTTATTGATGCTATTACAATTCATTCTTACCATTTCAACTCTTTAAATCTCATTTGTCGATCTGCTAAATAATTTTTTCTAGTGGACAAGTTAAAAAAAAAAAAGTCCATAAGCAGAACTTAAAAATCAGATGTTCAAGTTTGCACTCGGTCAAGTAACCATCCTGTCTGTCCCGGGCCAGCGGGTCGTCCTTATTTTTGAGCAGCTGAACGTACCGATCCAGTTTGGGTTGTATTGCCACCATGCTGTGTTGTTGTGCAGCTCTAGCGATGCCTCCTATTGTCTTGCTCGATCTGCGCCCTAAGGGCGGTCATTACATCAGACGACTCTTCTTCATCAGGCCCCGTGAGGATAGTCACCGCACTACCAGCTCGCCGCGGCGTGGCATGAACAGACATGTTTTTCACACAGCTGAGACAATCCAATACACCGTGTCGTGCTATTGTTGGTGCTTTATTGCGTGCAGACATCACCGAGATTTGAGTATTTCTGTAGTGGAATTGTTAGTAAACAAACAACTGCGCAACCTCTATGTAGCATGTGGTTTAAATGACATTACAATCTCGATCTGATTAGCAACACCCAAACACTGATGTAAATAATCTTCTGCAATATGTTTGTTGTTATTAAAATATTAATCTTCCTGCTTTGCGTCACACTGTGGTCCGTTTGAAGCTTTGAAATTGATATGAAAGGGCAAAAACGAGTTGATTCTTTTAAAAAGGGTTTGGGTTCATCGTATCGAACCCTGCTGTTGAGGCATGAGTGGTGCACAGATCTGATGCCATCCACTTCCCATGAGGCTTTGCAAGCCACGTGTCTTGCAAACAAGCATCCATTTCCTAACCAGAACAAGTGGCTTGTGTATGACTAAACTAGTCACTCGGTGTGAAAACATGGCAGTCCTGTTCTCAGTATGACATTAACTGGTGGTGCAACGTTTCTTAGTTGGAGATGATTTGTGAAACTGAGTGTTAAATGTTGTTTATTATCATTTAAGTACAGCAAAGACTCTGGCCCATTCTGGCCGATGGACATGTGATTGTGCAATGGACTCTGCTGACTGCATTTCTAACTGTCAGTTTACATTGACAGGTTTGGTGACCTACTTTCAAAAGCCCTTCAAATGTTCCTTTACGTTGACAATTATATCTGACCCCACCAAAAAATGTCCAGAAGTTGATGTAAACATCAGAATGGTTAAGCCAACTATTTAGATAACATCATTTAGATCAGATGACAGGGATTTGATTCAAAAGCTAGCTGTGAATGATTCTGTTCGATTCGACTAATGGGATAGTTCAGCTAAAAGTAAAAATTCTGTCATAATTTACTCAGTCCTATGAGTTGTTATAAACCTGAATTAGTTTTTTTTTCTTCTGTTGGACACAAAAGAAGATATTTTGAAAAATGTTGGCAACCAAACAGTTTTTGGTCCCCATGGACTTCCATAGTACCCCCCCCCATTTGGGTGAACTATCACTCTAAGGTTGTTCCATTTGATTCAGTATTTTTAAAATGCATTAATAGGATACTTTCACTAGTATATCTTTCAAACTACTTTCTGATGGTTTATTTAACCAAAAAGCAGTTACTTCAAAAATCTATTTCAATATATCAATTAGTGCTGGGCGGTATTACCAAAGATGTATATCACGGTATTTTTCAAAATTATACCGGTTTCACGGTACATTACGGTATTTTTTTTTTTCATGCATGAGCGGGTGTTACCATATTTTCTACTGATTGAGAGGAAATACTGCAGTATATTGACTTAGAATGCCCTATTTTTACTGTCATGATGAGTGAATATTGGCAAAAAATACCACACTAAATAGTGACTAAACACAACCCCTTTTAATACGTTAACCAGGAGTCACTCTCATTTATAATCGCGGCATCGTCTGATAAAATCAACATGCATCTACACTAAAGAGCGGCTATGCGGTTGGTTTGGCTATATTACTTTTTTTGTCTCATTCTGCGCACTGCCTGCGTCTGAGTAATAAACTAAAAAAAACAACAAACAAAAAAGTGCATGTGATATTAACAGACGAACTACGCTCCTATTTATAATCCATACCTCATTAAGCGAGTAGGGATGTAACGGTCTGAAAATTTCATATCACGGTTATAGTGACCAAAGTTATCACGGTTATCAATATTATCACAGTTTTGTTCAAATTTGATGAAAACGTTCAAAAAGAACTGATACATTTCAATAAGTTTTATATTTGAAATCAACAAACAACAAATACAATTAGTCAAGCTATAAAAATATGCACTTTTTTTTTTTTTAGTCAAACATTAATTACCATTTAACATGAAGGCCCTAAATATATAATCACGTGGTGTGGTGTGTGTGTGTGTATATATATATACACACATACACAATGTGATTTCTGTTAGTGATCATGTGATCTTCTGTTAGGAGATCTTGTGATGCTTTTTAAAGCAAAGTTGGGGTTGATTATTTCGAGTTCACATACAAACATAAATAGAATAGGCTAATTACATTTTTCTATTTTAATGTAAGACAACATTTTTCTTCAGTGATAGAAATATGATTTAAGATTGTAGTGTAAGCAAGTTTAGTTTGAAAATGTTTAATAGTAAATAAGACACAATTAGACAATATTTGAATAAAATAATAATAATAATAAATATTTATTTGCAACAACTGATGGAGTACTGAATGCTGCACGCACGCGCAGCGTTGTCAAGGTAACATTTGGTCAGTCATTCCCTTCGCCAAGGGAGTTTCAAATGCTTATACGAGACAGTAATGCCCTGCACCCTTCAAAGAACACACTTCAAGGGCTCTGCCCTTCGTAGGGCATAGGGATGCTCACTTCTGTTTGGAATTCACCCCATGTCTCTTGTATCACCGCAGACGCGCAGACACGGCTCTCTCGTTTCATTCAAATGTAGCTTGCCGTCTTGCGTCTCAGTTTTTGATTGTATTGAAAATGAAATCAGATGAATTTAGTATTAATACTACTATAATTTTGCTGTAGTGATCATATTGTCCTGACGATTGTTTTGTACACTGTTCATAATGGATTTATAAACAGGTAAGATTTCAAAACATTAATCTCAATTCAATATTTCATATCCCCGTATTTATATATTATTATAGGTAAACAAAAAAAAAAATCTGTGTAATAAGTTAACTATGAATATACAATACATTATCCCTTAAATGTCAACCTGATAGTTTGAACGTTCGTTCGTCTTGGCTCAAAGCCACTTGCTGCGAACTTTTCTTCGCGGAAGCTTTGCATTAAACAAGTGAGATAACGAAATATTTAATCTCTAATCAATATTTTTTTTTGTCCAATTATTTGCCCAGTTATTTTGGTATTGAGGTAAAAGTTACCTTGAATTCGCTATATAACAGTGAGTGGTGGTCACGAAGATGACTGAGCAAATTTGATGCGTTTCTCCTCCCCCCCTCCACCCCTTTTGCAGCTACTTTCTTCTTGCAAGATCGGCAGACAGTGTGACCGTCCTCGATTAAATTGCCTTCAGGACTCTTGTAAAAGCCAAAATATGACAAGACCACCGATTTGGTCCTCTTAGATGGCTAAAAAAAATCTCATTCCCGCGCGCTTCACTCTGTACTACTACTCACTGCCTTCCGCCATTTCGTCTCGTGCAAAAAAAAAAAAAAACAACATTGCATGCTGCTTCTGCGTTGACTGATGCTGGCTGGACAGGATTTACTGCAAGTTTTCAAAAACGCGATAATCAAATACTGTTTTGATGATAATTAAATTTTAAACGATAGTACTAACCGTCAGGGTATTTTATCGTGATTTATCGTAAAACTGATAATCGTTACATCCCTAAGCAACAGTCTAGGAACCGGTGTTTTGTACGCATTATTGATGATCGGCCTGCGATGCTGCCACTGAAAGCGCTGCGTCTCTGCCGCTCACTGCACAGAACAGACGTTGAGAGAGGTGACACTTCTCCGGGAAATTCAGACCTCGCGTTCGCGGGACAGCATTGGCGAAATCTTCCAACTGAACCATAGCTAAGGTTTATACAATAAAGTCGCTTGGTTTGTCAGTATGAATATTCTATGAAAAAAAAGCTGCTAAATGGGTCTGAAAGTTGCTAAATCTAGTGTTAAAGTCGTGCTCGTGTGTGTGTGTGTGTGAGACGCTGGAGCTGATGGCAGGGGGTGGTGGATATTTGTGGCGGTCAGTGTGGATATTGTTGATGAGTTCTTCTGTGTCATCACGTTTTATTAGTTCTACAGCTTCAGTTTCGGATTTTTCACGCTTAGTAACACATACAGCTGTGCCCTCAACACAGTGCAACAGTGAAAAGAGACCCCTCTCAAACAGTGCCGCGTTCCCAACGTTGTTTAAGCGACACACACCGGTATTATGGTATTTTAAAAATTCATATCATAACAAAAAATAAACACCGGTATTCTGTATGAACGTTACTGCCCCGCCTAATATCCATAATAACAATGTTGAAAACATTTTTTGTTGCTTAATATTTTTGTGGAAACCTTGAGACCTTTTTTTAGGATTCTGCTGAGCAGATTTTTTTAAATGGAAATCTTTTGTAACAGAAATGTCTTTACTTTCACTTTTGATCAATTTAATGTATCCGAGCTGAAGTCACCAATTAAACAATGATATAAATACAGTTGCTCGAAGAAAATACAGGTGACCTTTTTTAGTGCAATGAAAACGTTTTATGTAAGTTGTGGCCGTTTATTCAAGTTTTACTCGAGAACCACCATGGCATTGTGTGTAAATGTCATTTACTTATGTTATAGTCATTTTACTACAGGTTTATTATGATTTAATTTTAAGATTATTCAATAATTGTTTGATTAATGGCCAGGGCAAACAATTGATAATTAAATAGTCATTTAAAGTTGATACATCAAGAAAAATTAGTGTTTTGTTAAGCCTCGTGCACATCAGGACGATTATCGCGCGCACTTATCGCCAACGTTTTTCGACGTGTCTTTTTTTTCGACGCGTCTTGTGTATCATACCCAAGCGATTTTCGTTGGCGATTAGCCGAGTGAATGTGCAAATTCACTCCCTGATATTAGATGGCGCTTAATGAAAAACAGAAATCCCCCGGTACACGTCGAATCCTATTTGTTCTGCAATTCCTCTCCATAACAACTCCGTCTTATCGAGGTTTTTGTAGTCGCTGTCGCATTTGTCATAAAGCTCTTTGTGTTCAGACACCAATGAATCAAGCTCTACATTTCATCTTGCCTTGATGCATCGTCCTTCGTTACTTACTTCCTCTTTGGTCGTTAGGCAGGGTTACTGCCCAGTCGCTACTCAAAACTAGCCCAATCGCGTTTTGATGGGGTCCCCAGTTAAAAATCACGTTCCAGGGGGTAAAATACATGTTTTTTTGGATTCCCTTCAACCGCAGACAGAAAACACACCCGCATGCAACAGTTTACAAGTAATCCCACTTCCGCTGGCAGGCACACTCTGTTCTTAGGTATCAAAGTTTGCTTGAGCCCACCAAGTCGTTTTTTACTGTAACTTCAGCAGCTCCAGGCATGTAAACAAAAGCGCCAATCTCATTGGTCGACCAGTTTTTAACGCGGCGCGTCAAACCAAAAAAAACGAGCCCGAGGCATTTTTTTTTTTAAATGACGCTTTTACGCCTGCCGTTTTGCGCTTCAGTGTGCACAGTCACATAGGCGCCCTTTGTTTAGTCACGACGAGGCGTTAAACCTTGGCGATAATCACGCGCGATAATCATCCCGGTGTGCACAAGCCTTTACACCAAAAAATAGTTGGTGTTTGATTTACTTTGAAACCATTTTCACTCAAAGTGTTTGTCAATTTCACAAACAGTTACAAAAAATAACATTGAATTAAACAAAGTTTTGAAGCTGAAAAACATAGTATTCTCTTGCAAAACCTATTCCAATAATCTTTGTTATTTACAACTTAGATTTGATGCTCTTCAGAATCTGTGGTTTCTAGGTTTGGAAAAGCCTTAGTCATAATTAAAAAAAAAAGATGAATATATGTTTCTACTGTAAAATATTGAATTGCCTGTAAGTTGTGAGTGCAGTCTCTAAAAATCCTTATCTGACAATCCCAAACAAAAGGGAAAGTGGATCAAACAGTGAATCACATAGACCAAAAGACACTGAAACTTTCTCTTCAGGATCGAGGTTCTCAAATCCTGCAATTCGCATAAGCTTGTTTGGATCAGCATGATCATATACACTACTATTGTCTAGTCAGTTGGTTCGACTACCTTTTATTGTTGAGACCACTGTGGCGGTTGTTATTTTGCGAGCAACAAAGGGGCGGACACTTCCTCCTCATCTCTGAAAGACTTGTTTTGGAATGCGTGCGGCCCTTCCCCCCACTGGCAAAACTCCTGCGTCTGTGTGGCCGCATTCGCTGCCAGTCAGTCACTCAAGGGGTTAAAAACCTGCTTCAGTCTCTCGGCTGCGTCCACCGACCGGTTCAAACTGGTTTTCAGGGGAAATGCTTTATGTGTCCCATGGAATCTTGGGAAGGGTCATGTGGAGCCCCAGTGATGTCATGGCAGATGAGAGCAGGCCTGGGTGTTGAGTCAGCTGTCTTGCTATCAGATGGCTGATATCATATGTAAGACAGGTAGGTCGGCATGTCTCGTATGTGCCTTGATGTATCCAAATGATGGATCTGCTTCCTGTAAGTGGCTGTTTTAAAGCTCACAGCCTGGCACAGTTTAAGCTTCTTCATTGTATTTCCTGTTTGTGGACTTTGCTTCTGTGGATTGTCTTTTAAGAAGTGCCTATCTGTGGCTTTAAAAATATATCTTTCCTGTACAGGTGCGTTCATCATATACCTGTAGTTCTCAACCAGTGGGTCGTGACCCAAAAAAGGGGCACAAATCTGTTCTGAAACGGTTATGTCAAATGCGAACTCGTTTCGATTTTTTATAAGGGAGGAGAATCTTTTGTCGTGTCGTTGACGTGAAGGCCACGTGTTCGAACAAACTCTACAGAATAGGCGTATTGGTGCAAATTCGTCTTTGGACTGATTGCATGGCATGCCCTCATCCTCAAACTATAAAGAGAACTACACAATTATGAGATAAACATGGTTTGTGGCATCTGCAATAATTTGTGTGTTGAGTTATTGGCTGCTGGGAGACATTTAGAAATTGAACACTCAAACTATAAAGAGAAGTCTTGAGTTGTTCAAAAGAAGCAATGGCAGCACATCACAACAAATCATGATTTTTTTTAAAGTTATATTTTAGTAGTATTATTTTATTTTAAAATGTTTGTTTTAAAATAAGTTTTCTATTTATTCTACTTCTTTTACCGTTCTTTTTCTTTGGTACAATAAACATACACTTCACAACTTAACATTTTAGACAATGTATTCTTTTTTAATATTAAACGTTGTTTTTATAGTATTTATAAATTCACTAAGTGTAATATATTAAATTAATACCTTTTTTTTTTTTTTGTTTTACTCTTGTGCAATAAATAGTTTTGTATAGTTTCGGGTACCATTATGTCCCAAATTAAAATCTGGTCCTTGATATAATATCTGTTGTCTTGGTGATGAATCAATATATCTGACCGTTTTAGACAATTTGATTTTACAGGCTTCAGATGATCCTGTGTGAACGAACGCCACATAAAACAAACCTGTTCAGGATCTCTACCTTGAATAATTTCCAAAGTCTATCAATTAAGGCAAATTAAACTATATATGAGAAATATCATACAAGTAGACGTGCGATATGGTTGTTTATCGGCATGGCTGTGATTCGGCCGTAGGCACGAGGTATACATTCTCACCAAAAAAAAACTCTTAACTACATTCTGTGACACAAAAAGAGTATCATTTATAAAATTATAGCGGATTTGGGCGTTTGCCATGACACTCGCTGTGAGAAATACAGCAACTTCGGCAAGCGGAGTGATACAAACAGTGAAACAGTTGGAGTTCTGTTATCACTAGAATATCGCACCGCTGGAAAAAGCTCTCAGCCAATCAGATTCGAGAACCAGAAAAAACTATTTTATATATATATGATTATCTGCCTGAATATGCCTGACTCAGTGATATTGTTTTACAGGTGAGAAGATGTCAGAAGACGCAGTGCGTCAGACACGTAGTCAAAAGCGGGCGCTGGAGCGAGATGCCCCTGCTTCGGAGGCTGACTTGAAGAGGGTCAAGCTGGAGAGTGGAGAGCTGGGAGCTGTAGATGGACTGAAGACCAGAAGCGAACAGGCCAACAAGGTGGCTAACATCCTGCGGGCCGGGGAGGTGAAGGCCACCATCAAGGTGGAGGTGCAGACCAGCGACGAGCCTGTGGACATGAGCACATCTAAGAGGTAGGTCACAGGCTAAACATAAACGCATATTTTTTTTTTTATTCCCAAGCCTCCTTCTAAATTAAATAACTTAATTGTTGATCTTTGGTAGTAGTGACCTGTGAACTGGAGAATTAGCGCGATCTTAGTCCTGCCGGTTCGTTTTAATGTTTGTGTTGAGGGCACTTAACCTCACCTTGCTCCACTGAGACTTTGTGCTAGTAGCTCTGAATATAAAGCATCTGCTAAATGCAAAGTCAACAAGGTATCAAGTAGATGCAAAGGAGAAGTGCTTGAGCTCACTGTGGTGGTGCTTTTGCTTTGCTGGTTTTAAAAACTTGAGGCTTTGGTTAGATGCCATGTGTACGATTCGAGTTTAGCTTAAATTCAATGGTGGGTTTGATTAACAACTCTGAAAAATAAAACAATTAGAATGTATTAAATCAGAAACCATGCAGGAACCAAAGCATGCACACTAACTTTCAGATGAAGGTTAGTGCTGCACAGATAAAAGATGAAGTGTATGAGAGATGATGTTTGCATCCACAAAAATCTACATTTTAAAATTTATTAATTTTTTTTACAGTAGCGCTCAATTAAATAACATTAATTAAGTACCATGAACTTAAAATTTTGGCACCATCTATTAATCTAGATTAATCATAAACATACAGACCCATTCAAAAGTTTTTTTGTTTGTTTGTTGTGCAAACCTCTACAGTCAACCAAGAGACAGTGAAAGCATATAATTTGATCAAAATGCATTAAAGAAACAGTGCATATTGAGATTTGCAATTTTAAATAACTGTTTTCTATTTAGATATATTTTAAAATATTCTTTATGTTTGTAATGGTGAAGCTGAATTTTCAGAATCTTACTCCAGTCTTTAGTGTCACACGACCTTCAGAATTATCATTCAAGATGCTGATTGCATATCAGGTGTAATGCATCCATAATAGATATCATATGTGTAATCTAAATATATATAATTATGTATATAGTATTGTCTTATTAGTGTTCAATCTCATACTGATGAAATTATTTTATGCAACTTTAATTTATTAGTATGCATAGTAATTAACTTTAATGTTAAATTAAGCTGTACTGTAAAGTGTTATTATTTGTCATAATTACACATGGACATTTTTTATTTTCTCTCCGTTCTCTACTATTGCCTCAATAGTAGTAGAAAAAACACAAAACTATATGTTTTGCATCTTTAAAATAAAACTTCCCAAGGCATTTGTAGTTTGGTTGCTTAGGCCTAAGCTGTTCTTAGTGGTTTATTGTCAGGTTGCTGGGGTGTTCTGGGTGGTTGCTAGTCAAGTGAATCTTTTAAATCGATGATTCTTTCAAATTGATCTTGAAATACAACATTTTTTTTCAAATGGTGGTTCTATACCTTGCCACTTAGTCTCAGAATGTTTGATTGGATGTTAAACTTATTGCATGATAAACTGAAGACAGTTATGGTTTGTTTGTGAATACATGTAAATAATGTAAAAGACAAACAGAAGTCGTGATAAACCGGAGTGGAGCTCATGATAAAGAACAAAGGAGGTGGCCTGATGCCATGCGGGATGGGGGATGGGTAGAAAGTTGAGTTGAAAGATGTCACACTCTACAAACACGACTGTCGTATGCTCAACTTTTCCCAAAGACCACACTCAAATATGTGCTTGCTCAGCATGCCAGTTTCCCCTCGAGTGGCACACTGCCCTGCTAGAAAAAAAGAAGAAAAGTCCAAAGTGTTTTCTGTTGCACCTGAACCCGGCCTGACTTTGCAAAACGAGGCCTATGTCACAAACTGGTTTGAGCCGGCCGTTGCCATGGTTTCCACACTGGCAGGAACAGTTCAAGAAAAGGGAGGGTGTGAGTCATGTGACCAGAGGGAAATTCTTGCATCATGTGATCTTGTTGGTGCTGGCTAATACACGGGAAGTGATACAAAGTCAATTCTAGTGAAATTCTGGTTGTGAACGTCATGAGAACCTGCGTTTAGCAGTTTGTGATTCCTGTAAACTTGGGCATGTTGTGTTTTTCAGCTGATGCATTTAATTGTTTGGTTTGCTTTTAAGGAAACTCGAGTGCTGTCCAGGGATACTTGTTGTTTCTTCCAGCCCATTTATTTGAAAGGGCCATGCTTTCAGAACATTTACCTGACCCTTCTTCCTCATCTTCTGCTGCTTGAAGAAAAGAATACCATACTTTTTGCCATGCTTTTTAGTAGGGCTGGGTAAAAAATATCAATATCTCGATATTAATCGATTCTCATTTTTACTGAACAATATCGATTCTTAAATCCCAAGAATCGATTAGTGTAGCCTGTTTTCAGTTAATGGACAAAACGTTGAAGGGCACTTCCCATGCAATATATCGCAATAAGCATTGTGCTTTGGTACTTTTAATATGAAACAAAGTCTCAGATTTTAAATGATGTCCATTGTATTGCAGTATTCAAACAATAAATGCCGTTTTGGCGCTGTTTAATGTGGAGTGACCGATCGCTGTAGCGCCTCAGTTCAACAGACGTGAACTGATCATCTCCTCCACATTAATACCAGTTTCAGCACAAAAGAATCATGAATAAACATCCGAAGGTAAGTTAAAAGAAAGAGTACAACTTTACAATCCGTATTCTGTCATGTAATCGCTCAATCATTGTCTCAGCCACGCAAAGACGTCAATAATGGCTTGTAAATATGTAAATTTCACGTAACGTAACATTTACCTCAGAAAAACATATTTGGTGACCATAAACTCATTAATCAGATAGAAAAATAAACTGTAGAGAGGGGCATTTTGCTAAATATATGCACCATATAACATATTCATTATAAATTTTACTGTTCTTTAATGTTTAATTTGTTTGAATAAATCCATCAAGTTTTTATGACAGCAACCATTTAAATGTTTGTTAAAAAAAAAAATTATAAATATTATTTATTGTAACTTTATTATTTCAAACTTATTAAGTGTAATTTTAAAACAAATCAGCAGGTCAGTTTTACAATCTTCAATAATATGGTAATGTATTACCAACAGGGTCGACCGTTATCGGCCTGGCCGATTATCACCGCCGATATTAAGCATTTTTATGATTATCGGTATCGGTCATTTCCAAAACCGATTCGCCGATAAAATAACTTAATTTTGAAACACGCTACTTGGCTCTGATGCAGCATGTCAGAACTCACCACTCTGTGGCCTAAAGCATTCTCCGCCCACCGCCCATCTGATTTGTTGGGAGTCATGAGTCAGACCAATCATTGCGGAATTCACTCTCACTCCGAAAGCGTTTGCTAACTGCAGCTGCTTCAGTGATCAAGCATCAGTTGTCTCTCAAAGGTAAGAGTGCAGCAGATGTTGCTTAAGTTGCAATGGATCCCAATCCACTAACGTTGCAATGAAGTTGCAAAACACCTCAATATTACTATATTTCGCGATGCGGAAACGTGGACTAATCGCGGAATTCATTCATATACATGGAATTTACTGTCTGACGCGGAATGTCCACGGAATTTGTGTCATTTGGATGAATTAATCAAAAGTAGTCAGTACACTTAATATAGGCATATGGAAACTATTAATCTGTAATATTAAGCCGCAAAATACTATTTTAAATAATGGATCCCGCATGTTCTGTGCTCTGTGTATTTAAATGGTCACAGACTTCTCGTGTTTTTTTACACATACAAAGTGTGTGACGCTCGCGCTGATTTCAGATCGGCCTGACTACATGAGGACATAATACATGAACAACATCTCCAGAACTGTTCTGACTCCCTCTAAGAGTCACTTCATGACGTTGAACAGTTTCATTGGAGTACAAACTATCTCTATTACATTTACAAGACCTACTACAGAAGTTTCCTCATGGCACCCTTCAAAAATAATAAGTCGGGTTAGCTTAATGAATTAGTGTCAGTAAATTAAATAACTACTCGGGGATGAAAGGTTTTCCTCGCTACGATGGATTTCCATCATTGGAAAAAATGAGGGGAACAGAAACATGTAGTGCTTGTGTTGTTCTGCTCGGTGTTCTGACGATCTGTTGGTATCATAATCTGCTAGGTATCATTTTTGTCAAACACAGCACACCAAAAATCATCCCCCACCATTGTTGCAGCTTCTCGACTGACAACATAACGCCGCTTCGCATCATCACAGTCGGGTTTTAGCAAGAACACGAGCGAGGGTCTTTGAATTTCAGTGTGGGTCATGAATTGCGGCTTATTAATATAATTCTACTATTTCCACAGGTTCCTTTCTTTGCATGTGCTGTTTGAGTCTTGAGAACTCCATTTTGCTGTGTGACCCACATATCGCGATAAGAGTACAGATTGTAATAATTATTATTTCTTTAATACAACGTTCAGTGCCAAGTACTGCCTTAATTTTGCTCTATTTCTCATGAAATTTGTTCCATATAGTAACGTCTCAGCCGCATCTCTAAACGCAAACACATCGTGTTCATTCTGAATGAAAGTGCTTTTTTGAACGAATCTAGTGAGTCAGTGATTCTTGATTACCCATTCATAAATACTGTCACTTGATTAATTCTTGAATGAATCAGCCGTTCGAACGAATTAATTGAATTAATGATTCAGTGATAAAATCAGTGATTTGCCGCCATCTGCTGGTGATTTCAGTTTCATTTTTAGGTATAATTGCAGTTTTTTAAATCATTTAATATTTCTGTATTCAAATTTTTATATTTAAAACATTAATCTCCAGATGGATTTATGAATTTAATTGTACTCATGCTACTTCTGAGCCTCATTAAACGTCTGAAAACTTACCTACAAGCCACTTTTGTGTTCTTTTTGTGCACCCTCTGTAGTACAAATTAATTTGTCATTAATACTAATTTCATGATTGGTAACTTATTTGTCTTATTCTACTATTATAATTTGTTTTAACTAGAAATGTTAAAAAGCTTATAAACATAAATTTTGAATTTGACCGATGAAAATGATGCCATTGCAAAGGTAAAAAGAAAATGCCCCCATTAATCACTTCACCTCATATTAGGAAGGCTAATTTTTTATCAGAATTTTTTATTATTGATCAGAAGGTGCTCCTTAATTTTTTTTAATTAGGAGGACAAGCGCTCTTGATTACAAGAAGAAAAACACTGCTCTTAAACTGGGTGTGTGACAGGTACGGCTGTGGAATGGGGTTTGGCCGAGGAAAAAACTGTCAAAATATTTTTTTTGCTTTAACCCCTGACTACAACAACAATTATTACAACTTTTGTTTAAAAAAAAATAATCACACAATACACTATTTCTTCCATGTTTTAATTTTAATGGTAAACCCTTTGTTTGCCAAAAAATAAAGGTTTAACTCTTTAAAATAAAGAATTTACTGTGGGAGTGCTACACTCAACCAACACCAGGGAAAGCAGTTTTTTTCAGAGCCCTTGTTATTCTTAATTTTGACATTTATTTTTACACAAAATACTTTAATAATTATTAATATTGATTTAATACAACCGTTCAATGAGCGAGTACTGCCTGATTTTGCTCTATTTCATCAACGAAAATAGTTCCAAATAAAGTAACAGCTCAGCCGCTGCGCATCTCTAAAAGCAAACACAGCTGCGTTTCATTCATGACTGAAAATGTGTTTTTGAACGAATCTAGTGAGTCAGTGGTTCATTACTACACTTAACCAACACCAGGGAAAGCGGTTTTTTTCAGAGCCCTTGTTATTATTAATTTTGACATTAATTTTCATTTTTACACCAGACGTATATATCAGTTCAAAATATAATTTATCGGTCTACTTGATCTGTAATAATCGGTATCGGCATTGAAAAACACATATCGGTCGACCCCTAGTACCAACTGACTAATTTATATTTTAGTTGAGCGATTTTTTTCTCCTTGAGAAAATTTGGCATGTACTATACCTGATATATATCCAAAATAATCGACGTTGAATCGAATCGGTAATCTAATCGAATCGCAAGCTTGTGAATGAAAATCGAATCGAATCGTGAAATTTGTGTCAAAACCCAGCCCTACTTTTTAGGCAATGAATGATACTTCCAAATGTGCAGTTTTTTGTGTACTATTACTTCTTGAGGCAATCAGAATTATAAACATTTGGTACAAAGGACCTTCAGCCAAATCTAGGGACCAGAATGACTTGAAGACTTGGGAATAAACTCTTTAGACTCAGAAAACCCTAGCAATGCCCTAACAACCTAGAACAACCACTTTGCAATGCATGAACAACTGTTTTGAGCACCCTAGTATCATGTCAGCAAGCGAACACAGAACATTGCATTTTTTGTGTGATATTACTACTTGCGACAATCTGAATTATTATTTTAGCTTAGAAGTAGGGTGGGCGATATGACCAAAATCTTAAATCATGATATGAGTAATTTTATTTCACGGTAACTATCACAATATAGTTATTTTTGCTTTAACAGGGCTCTAGACTCAATCTTCCCACTGATTGCTCTTTTGCCACTAACTCTCTCAGTTGGTCACACGAGCACATAATTTGGTCACAGTTTTTATTTATTTTATTTTTGTTGCAACATGGGATTAATCAATGCATGCTGCTGAACATTTATCATAGTTTATAGATATGGTAATGAAAGTGGTTAACATTCAACACATTCTTTTTCATCTGTAGTATGATTTGTGGTTTGAATTTTGTGAAGGGAGTTCCTCTTTTGCTATGTTATAAGCTGGGCTTCGAGTGCTTTCCGCAAACTTTTTGTCATCTGTCTTAACATAATTGCTGTTTTGCTTTCATCTTAATACACTTTTCACTTTTTAAGACTAAAACAAAGATGCATTCATTGTTATTCTTAATTACACCCACAACAACATAAACCGTAGCTAAATGCCAAAACTAGCTTTACATGCCGTTCTAAAGGCACAATTGTAATTGTCGCCGCTAGAGGGCGCATATTCAAAACAAACAAAGACCAAGTTGGTAGTTTGATGACGCCGTGACTGAGTGTGGAATCATTGGAGTTGTCGTCTTCAACCCCACAGCAGATGCAATCCGATGGGACTCAGGCAGAAATCACGTTCATGGATGAGCTAATGATTTATTAACGTCATAGAATGAAGCAGGGTGAGGCTGAAAACCGTCGAAGCGAAACAAGGCCGCTGAACAAGCGCGACACACGGCTCAAAAGCAGCAGAGCTTCTATTATGCCACAGTCGACCGCTTCCACGCTTCCGGTCCATGCTGTAATTGGGGAAAATAAAGCAGAGCGTCCTTATCATATTAGATACATTTTAAAAGTTCTGTTATAAAGCTGCTCTGGTCGGTCGTACACCTGTCTAATAAAATGGCATAACATATTCAAGCTCTTTGTGTTTCCCCCCCTTGGTTTTCTACAAACAAAAACTGAAAACAGTGGTGTATGCGTCATTGGCAGTAGGCTGCACAGCATTTTCACCTCTGACAGCTGCGCAAAACATGCCAAAATAGATTCGTGGTTGCACAGCTTGTCCGTGAACACGACTCTGTGTAGTCAAAATCGGCTCCATGTGAAAGCCTCTCAGGTAATTGAGATTTACCGCTGATACCGAAATCTGGCTTTACTGACAAGATGCGTGTTAAATATCGTATGCGATTTATCGTGCAGCCCTAATTGGCAGGCGACGCAATGACCAGGGATGAGCCGCTATTTAAAATGGCTATTTCTCTGGATTTAAACATTCTTCAAAACATTTGGGATAATGTAAGTACACAAGTCAGCAAAATATATAACACTTGTTCTAGTGGTTTTTGGATTTTTTAATAAAAAAATCTTACATATTGTGGCTTTAACAAAAACAAATAAGTTGAGGTATGGCATACACCACATGCTGTATTATATACCAACTAACAAATTACAGAACGTTTAGCAAAACACTCACGATCAAAAAAAAAAAAAAAAAAAAAAAAGCCCCTCCCCATAAAAAAAGCAAATAACGTGAGGTAAATGGCAAAGCTAAAAGCTTTTCCAATGAAAACAAAAAGAAAAGTACCACTGAAACTGGCTGTCGTTGACAGACTTGCATGTTTTTTTCCCCCACAAAATACAACATGGTTCATCTTCTTTGGTTAGAAGAAGCGTCTTACTGTTAGCTTAAAAAGGGGTCATATGACGTTGCTAAAATAGAACATTATTTTTTGTATTTGGTGTAGTGAAATGTGTTTGTGGTTTAAGGTTCAAAAAACATTTTTTTCTACATACTGTACATTATTGTTTCTCTTATATGCCCCGCCTTTCTGAAACGCGCCAATTTTTAAAAAGCTCATCGGTCTGAAAAAGCGAGGTGTGCTGTGATTGGCCAGCTATCCAGTGCGTTGTGATTGGCCGAATACCTTAAGCGTGAGACGGAAATGTTACGCCCCTTACCATACTGTGATACCCTGTCCGGCCGGAGCGACGAGACAAAGCATTAAAACCCATTACAAACGAGACATTTGTTGCATCCAGTGGGGACATAATTACTGATTATAATGACTTATACTGTCTTTTTACGCGTTGCATTGCATCGCGCCGCGTAAACACAAAACTCTGTCTGCATTTGTGATTGGAGAAATGACAAACAACAAGTGCTACTCTACTGCCCAAAACTCGCGTTTGAATCGTCAGTGGCAAATCCTTTAAATTAAAACATACTTGAAAAAGTATGAAACTAATTACAATCATTAGGACAAAAAAAACCTACAGTAGAACAAATATATATGAAACGCTACATTGTATAATCTAATGTATAAAATCACTGTATATACTTCACTGTGTAAATTAAATAGTTATAAGTTACAAAAGTGATGTAGTCAAAAGCAGTGAGAAATTTAACATGATCGACAGACAGCAGGAATATTAGACCGCTGTCACTTTAAGAGCTGCCGGATCCAATATACTGTGTTTGAGGATACTTGCAAAGATGGGAATTTTGATGCATACAAGTTTGTTTATTTAACCGTTCAAGGCCTATAAAGCATCAGAAATAACTCAGTTCAGTACTTCCACGCTCTATGAGCACCGTCTTAACGTGCACATGCCTCTCAGAAACAGCGTGCATATAGCGAAATGAGTTCTCTTTCGCTGCTGATTGCATTTCAACGGCGTAAAATAACATGTTTTTAAACCACAATGCTTAAAAACCTGTGCAAATGATGGGCTGCGTTTTTGTGTCCATGTAGCACAGCAACGTCATGTGAACGTGTAACCGCGAAAGAGACCATAGTCCAAAATCTCTACCGGTTAATCGTGTACTGGTATTTAAATTATCTCTTCTTAGAGCATGATTTAAATTATAAATACTATTGACTTGGGAATAAACTCTTTAGACTTTACACCAGTTTTACTTCTTGAGGCAAGCTGAATTACCATTTTTAACTTGGTGGGTGATAAAATGTACAAAAAATTGTATTGTAAGAATTTTAGCCATATCTGTGGACCAGAGTGACTTCGGACAAAACTCTTTAGACTTGGACCATATTTATCCACTTAGAAAACCCTAGAAACCACCTGGCAATGCCCTAAAAACAACCTAGAACACCATAGCAACACATTAACAAGTATTTTGTGTCGACTCAGCAGGCAAACATGACTTGCATTGTCTTAAAAAATGTAGCTGCTACAGTTGCTCCCAAGAAGCTAATTTCACGATTGACAAGTGTTATTGCAATATTGCGTTTAGTATGTGACCCTTATCCTATAAGCAGCAAAAGGCCTCTAGCAGATTTCCCAGTAGTGCTCTCTGACACTCCCCTCGTGAACCAACCAGAGTAGGAGCATGAAAGCGGGTGTCTTTGTTGATATGCAAGCGACCCGTTTGCAGTGAAAGTTGAGGACCGAGTACACACAATAGCCTGGCCGCTAGCCATCCCATCCCCCTCCTCGTCCGTCTCTCAAGAGGGGCCGTAGATCCATCTGGGTACAGCACTACTGTCCTTAAGAGACGTCAACGCCACACTGCTCGCATATTTCTCTTGATAGGGCTGATTTGCATTTGGAGGCGCTTATGTGTCTAATCTGACCATAAAATTGTTGCGTTTTAATGTTATGAGACCTTCTGATACTACTTGTGGCAGTTCCTTGAAGAGCAACTCCTTTAAGTGTTTGAGTACAAAATGTGCAATCAGCGGTCTTAGGATGACCTCCAGTGGGCAGTGCAGAAAATGCAGCATTAGGTGAAGAGCAATGGGCCATTTAAACTCATTCTTTTTTTTTTTTTTTGTACATGGAAACTATAGTTGCTGATTCTAGCTATTGTAATAGTTAACATTTATCCCTTCTGCTGTGGGAAACAGTTCAATCATGTACAAAACATTTTCGCAGTTTAAAGCATGTTTTAAAATTGAATGATAATCAAAAATAGAAAAACACGTTTCTATATCTAGATATGTTGTGTGTATGATGTGTGTGTAAGGTAAATGTGTAGTCAATAGTAATATAGTGTGTATGTATAGGTATAATATATATCTCTATATAGTATATATATATATATATAAGTTCCAGTGGGTGTAAGGTTAACAGTCAATTATTATGATATAAAAAATTATGACATTTGTAATAGTTTTTTTTTTTTGTGAAACCCCTTGGTAGTATGATCAAATAAGTCAGCAGTGTTAAAATTTACACTGTTACTCGCTTATGTTGCTGTGCTGGTGTCATGGGGGGGGAAGAAGTTAGTCTTCTGTTGCATGCCTTTTGAAGCATTGAGCGAGAAGATTAATGTCCTATCTGCACGGGTCTCTGGCGAGGGAGGCCGTGGTGAAGACACGTGACTACGTTGGGGCTCACAGAGCGGGCAGGCGTTTTGAGCAATGAGTTTAGTTGGATTTATAGGCCTTGAAAATACACACCCTTGTACAAAGTAGTGCTCAACATATTTCGTCCAAGGTAGGGGTCGCCAACCAGTAATTTAGTCTTGCGTGAAATCAAACAGCTGAGAAAGATAAATACACGTTTGCCTCCGTATGTGGATCAGATGTTCGTCCTTAAGTGACCGCAGTTCCAATATTCCTGCGGTCTGTCATCATCTTAATCAAACAACAAAAAAAAGCGCACTCTCTTTGACTAATCGCGGGTTTTGTATTTGTAAGAAAATAGGCCTATATCTTGTACTTACATAGAAAAATATGGCATTGTTGTTTTATAGGGGCATTTAAGTACTTACAATGTAATGTAACATTTTCTAATTTATTGTGGCTTTTGTAAATTATATTGGCTGGTAATATTGGTCTATTCTTTTTAATGTGCGCCGACTGTTTGCTTCGCGTTGAGCTTGTTTCTTTGGTCTTTTGGGAATGTTTGTTTTTTATTTAGTGCTAGAAAAACATTAGTTTTTTTGGGTGTGTAGATTAATATCGGGGTGTCCAGGAATTATGGAATTTGATGTCATGCAAACCTTCTGTTAAAGCAAAAATAGCCTATACGAGTGATAGTAAGTGTTAGAGCGCGAGGAGGGAAAAAAAAGTATAGCAAGGGCCTTGGGGTGGTCAGATCGCACACCCCTATACTTTACATGTTGTTTGTACATTTGCCAATGACCTACCGATTTGTGTTTAGCCGGGGGGATGCGAGCGGTCATAGAATAAGCTTCCGTACGTACCTACTATATACTGCAGAAGTATAAGCAATATGCAATCTAAATATTCCAGCATGTAAAGAGACCGGATGGGTATCTAATGTTGTGTTAGGGGCCAGCGCATGGGTTTTGTCTTCTATCTTTCTCTCAGGACATAAAAAAGAGCTAGCCTCCGAACGCCAGATGATGTGCATTGGTTTCTGTCGGAGCGCGGGAGTGCGGCCCTCTAGTGCCGTTGGGAGGTGAGATGGGGGCAGCTACAAGTTTTAAGAAGACAGGGATAGCGTGAGACGTCTTAGGGGAATAGTGGATTGTCTCAGGGACATGTAAGTCTACAGAGGTCAGGGGGCACTATTGAGACTAACAATGCATGGCTAAGCTCCGGTCACCTACTAACGTCGCTGTTTATGGAGGTGGTCCTATGCAGCAAGAAGTGGCAGAAGGGGCAAGTGCCCGCTGAACATAGAACGCTTCATCAAACAGCATGCCGAAGAACGGGAGGGGGCGTCTAGGGCGCTCGACAGAGGCCACCTCTATCCCTCCTCAGATAGATACTCGGCGCCCGGCTGTGCAACCCCAGAAGGAGGTAAATTGCACAGGTGAAAAAACGTAACAGACGTCAAGAGATGACATAGTATGCTTGAAGTTCATCTGACCTGTCAATTACCTCTTCTGTTTTGGGCATTGGGCAAGCCATCGGTGCTGCTCCGCACAGGGCCTCATCGTCAGGGCGCATCTCGTCCACTAAAGGACCCCTAACGTTCAGTGTACATTTCACACTATGCGTCAGCCTTTCAACAGTGAGTACACTACGAGATTCACAGGGATATGTACTCGAAACGTGGGCATTGTTCAAGATCAACATGTCCATATCCATAGTTATGTCAATGTCATATTAGAGATACTGAATTATCTCGAAACACTAATTAATTAATTATTAGAAAAATATGTTAAATATAACAGAAATGAGGATAAAATAAGTGGATTTGTATATTGGTTTGTTAATATATATAGATAATCGATAAGTAAACGAAATATTGCAGTTGTGAATGGCCTTTTGTGTGTCATAACTAATTTAAAATCTTGATTAAGTTATACAGGTGAAATTAGTAATTGATGTATAAAATACTCAAAAGTGGAGAGAGGAGGAGGGGAGAAGTAGGGACAAGTTTAACTAATGAAGGTTGTATAAAACCGTGTATAAAATATAGCATTAAAACTCTTATGGGTGGTTTTAAGTATTATATTATTCTTAGTACTACTGCACCTAAGTTACGACTATGAGATCAAATAATAAAAGATAGAATCGGCCTTGTTAATTTAGTTATGTGTGAAAACCCTGGTATAGAATCAAATAAAATCAGAAAGAATAAAAAATATAGATTATTAGTCGGGTCCGTGCCGTTGCTGGTCACAATATTGCATGTTCCTTCAAGGGTCTCAATGTGTTTTTAAAAGTTGAACTGTGAAGGGCAATTAAGACTTAAATACATGTTGTTTTCAGCTCTCCAACCGAAACTCAGGGACAGTTATTCCTCCTCCTCTGGTTCGAGGTGGAGCGCAGGTCTCCAAGCACGGCTCCCATAATACCGTAGTCATGCCACCCTTAGTCAGAGGCTCCCAGGTATGTACTGCTGTGGCTTGATTACCGCTAAAATAGTTACTTTTTATACCAATTCTTTGTTTTCTCTGCTGATCATTGTTGAGTTACAGCCCATCCCTGTGACCACCCACAGAATTGCGACCCAATCGGCGAGGCAGCAACAAACAACCCGAGGGGACTAGGGTCCCCCCCTCTGCTGCTGGGCGCAGCGCGCACCTCCCGTACAGGTGCGATGGCAGAGGATCATATCAATCAGGGCCTGATCCGTGTGGCCAATGGTAGCACGTGCAAAGGGGAAACGTCTGGTCTCACATGATCACTGCAGTGTGCTTCTTTAGATACCATGTCTGTTATGTTTTTAGATTAACCATTGTTCCGCAATGAATATTAGTTGATGCATTACAAGTATTATCAAATAAAAACATCGTACATGTTTAAAAAATAAAACAATTTTAGAACATTTCATGTATAAGAATTTATATTGACATTTTTTATAATGTAATGTATATCAATTCAAGCGTCGTAAGCTTCAATCTAATTTAAATGGTATAACGATAAAACAACTTCATATTAAAATACATTATTGTAATTTTTTATAACTTGTTATACATGTCATATTATATTTATATATATTATACATATATACATATACAGATCTTATTAAAACGCTACTACTAACTTGAGTTAACCTGATGAGAGCAAGGTTTGTTAATATTTTGCTTTTTTAGTTTCAAATTTTTATTTTATAAGGGTACTGAATTCTTTTTAAATAGTATTCGGACTTTTGTAGCACCATCTATTTATTAGTGTGGAGGTGTGAATTGGACAAGCTTAAATTGGTCACCCTATGCCACTCATAACTATCGATTATTAAAGGCTAACTATTTGACTCTCAAAAACGCATCATATGACCTCATCCTTTCAACTCGTCAATGGCCAATAGTTTGTCTCCTCTTTTTAAGCACTAATTTCAACCCTGTTACAGCAATAACATGTATGAATTTAAAAAAAAAAAAAAAAGGAACTATAGCAGTAAAATCAATTTTTAGGGCTGTCAAAATGGCTGAAAACTACATTCAAATTTTGTACTTAAATATTATCAATATTATAATTTCATAATTTCAGTTAGGGGGAAAAAAGGTTTTGACTTCTCTCCTGAGGCCACAAGAGGGCCCAATCGAGCAAAATATTACTAAAGAGCCACTTATTACTGGTCAAGACAATATAAAATAACACGACTATCGTTGAAAAAGTGCAAATGAGTTTGTTAAAATAATGTTTAAGAAGAACCTTAGATAATTAATAAAGGTGCTTAACATTAAAACAAAACAGCATCATGCTGCATGTTAGTTTAATACAAGGACGCAAAAACCATCACAAAGATCTTTCTTCAGTAAAAACAGAGATACAGTGGGAGTTGAAGGGAAGACCCCGCCAAAAGTGCTTGAGACAGCTTTTTAACAGTTGAACTTGCATTAATTTTACATGGCTTAAACATGTGGCTCTTTTGTGCGAGACGTGAGTGCAGCGCTGATAGATGTCCCTCTAGAAAAATGTGATAAATATGCATTCTACTAAATAAAAAAAAACGGACGGGTGGGTTTCAAGGGGGTTTTGGTGTGGGAAAACAACATCTTCGCCCGCATTGCTGTTCTCTGTATTTCTGCAATAGTTTGGTAATGAACGACCAGTAGCGATCTGCGGCATCTAGTGAAAGCTGCAACGTGAGCTAACAAAACAAATTTTAATATGCAACGAACTTTACATTGTCATCCGCATCGCTTGCGCCACTGATAAGGCTAGCTGAACGCAAATCTAAATTCGAATGCAAGTTTGCATCGCATATGATTTTTATTTTAAATTCAATGAAATATCGAAGTCTAAATTTTTTTTGGGGGACAGCCTAATCACAGTATATACCGTCATATTTATCTCATGCTTGTTAACAAGACATTAGCTGTATTATTCATCTTTGTTTATTTATAAGTCATTTATATTATATGGGTGGGTATATTTGGAATATGCTAAGGATATGAACCATTTGGATATATTTATATTTAGATTTAATATATTTGTAGTAAGTAATAGTACCTCTTGTGTTTAACTCAATATTGTATGTGCATATCATACTGTAAATATACATTTTTTTTAATTCAATCATAAAATTACAGTGAAGTTTGTCCGAAGTAGGATCATAATCACAAGTATTTTATTTAAAAAAAAAAAATTGTAATATGAAAGATATATTACATATTATCACATTTGTCTTTGTCTTGATAAACTGATAAATAGAAGCTGATATGAACTCACATGATGTTTTTCCTTGTCCAGGTCTCTTCCACCGGTTTGAAGAGCTCTCAGTCTGGTCTGGGCAGCAGCACCTCTGTCAGTG
Organism: Sinocyclocheilus anophthalmus; assembly: GCA_018155175.1. Taxonomy (NCBI): domain Eukaryota; kingdom Metazoa; phylum Chordata; class Actinopteri; order Cypriniformes; family Cyprinidae; genus Sinocyclocheilus; species Sinocyclocheilus anophthalmus. The sequence continues at coordinate 147,450 of JADLZN010012024.1, forward strand.
CCAACGAGTCTCCTGCCAGCCGACGGGCCGCCGCCAAGCTTGCGTTACGGAAACAGCTGGAGAAAACCCTCCTTGAGATACCACCACCTAAACCTCCAGCACCAGAGCTCAATTTCCTGCCCTCGGCAGCGAATAATGAGTTCATCTACCTGGTGGGGCTGGAAATGGTGGTCCAGAACCTGCTAGATACACTGGCTAAAAGTGGGTACACCCAAATAGTGTGTATTTACGACATCTAACACTATAGCATGCTAATATCACTTGCTTTCTTTCCAGGTAAGCATCCGCAGACAGAGTCTGCATCTACCCCGGCACCCAAGGAGCCCTTCACTTGCGCCCAGTGCCAGACGGACTTCACCTCTCGCTGGAGGCAGGAGAAGAGCTGTGACTCCATCCTCTGTGAGCAGTGCATGAGCTCCAACCAGAAGAAGGCCCTGAAGGCTGAGCACACCAGCCGCCTGAAGGCCGCCTTCGTCAAAGCCCTGCAGCAGGAGCAAGAGATCGAGCAGCGCATCCTGCAGCAGGCTGCCTCGTCTGTCTCCAAGACCACCACCACCTCATCTTCTTCCTCCTCATCCTCGCCGGTGATTAAATCCGATCACGTGCTGGTGTCGCCACAGTATAAGCAGGTGAGCACGTCGCTGACTCAGCAGACCAACAGGGGCACGTCGGTCGGTCGATACCACACCACCACCATCAAGCAGGTAATGGACACTCCTGTCTTGGTTGCTTTTGTCCCAAACATGGTGCTTTCTGACTTTAGCATGTTTTTCTCCTCAGACTCCAGGCCAGCTGTCCCGTAGCGTACAGCAGGCAGTGAGTGCGGGGGCACGCAGGGTGAGCCACAGCTTTTCCACTTCCTCCCAGCTCCAGAACGCCGTCAAGACCGCCGCGCTGGTCAGCAGGCCAGGTAAGCATGTCGTGAGGGCAGGGGAAAAGGGCACCAGCAGCAGAAACCCCACCACCAATACCTGGAGGAAACAGAACAGCGGCACTGCAGGTAGATGATGCCTACTTAACAAAACAAAAAAAGAAAGTCTGCCCCTTTCCTGTCTCTTCATTTCCTGTATCTGTACATGTTTTTTTTGTGTATTTATTGAGCTGATTGACTGCAAAGGGCTAACATGCAAAAATGAGGCAAAAGTGCTCCTGTTAACATGTGCTACACATTTTTCTAAACACATCAACAAAAACCCTGTATAATTCATTTTTAAAAGTTAGTTGAGACTGAGTTTTGGTCTGTTCCAGCCCCGGGTTTTCCAGAACATTGAGAAAAAAATAGTTTGTTTACACTCTATATTTTTTTGTTTTATTTCTTTAAACACCGGTTGTCTGAGATTTTTATTTATGAATGGAATGGTACACAATTTTAACAATTTACATCCATTCAATGATAAATAAATGTCCTTGATTTAGGGATGCACCGAAATTTCAGCCGCCAAAAATGGCATTTTCGGTTTTTGGCTGAAAGAGAAATATGGACGAAAATGTCACACCGCATCGCCCAGCAGTGTTCAGCGCGCAGGTTTCACTCTCCTTCTAGCAGCTCAACATTCCGCTCTGTTTGTACGTTCTGCTCATGTTCCGTTCATGCTCACCGTAAAAGCAAAGTCCGCTCAAATAACACGCTGACAGGAAATTTCTATGTAGTATATTTGTTTCTGTTTGCAATAGCGCTGTACTGGGCAACGCTGGTAAAATTGGAGCTACCTTCTAGTTCACTGATCTGCTCCACGCTCTGCTCACATGCTCTGATATTAATAGCTTTGTAAGATTACACATTATTTGAATAATTAGTCAAATAAAAAGTTATATCTGATTCTGTTGCATAGAACTGAATAAAAAGATTATATTGATATTTAATATTAATATATTTCCGTCTAATTGTATTGTTACTTTCAATATATGTGTGGTTATTTTATTGGCTTTTGTTTTTTTAAATTCAGTATCATTAAAATTGAGTTAAATTTAAATTTAAAATTACTTTATATTATTTAATAAATTAATAAATAATTATTACAAAGCAGTTTTGGTTTTCGGCCCAGAATTTTGGTGCATCCCATTTTAGGTACGTAAGAAATCGACAATTTATGTTGACAATTATGTTGTCAACCCTGTTATCATTACAACTGTTGAATATCAAAATTCTATACTATTTGATTAATCAAAAACAGTCATATGTCATCATCCTTTCAACTATTATTGAACAAGTACAAGAACAAGCTGTTTATCAATTTATCTTATATTATTAAAAAAAAAAGGGTTGGGGAAAAAAAAAAAATTCCGAATGGCATCATCTTAAATTACAAACCCTGTTACCTAATTACACTATTGATTATTAAAATTCTGTACTATTCCAGTCATACAACTTGTCTGTACAAGTCAATATCTCGACTACATATAAACAAATACATCTTACAATACTCATTACATATCATACATACAATAGGTATTTAAAGTTGTCATCTTCAATTGTCAACCCTGTTATCATCATATTGTTGAATTTATTCAATGTATACTATTCAATTAATCAAAACCATCCCAGGAGATCATCTTTCCTCTTCATGAACACATTAAAGCCTCTTTCTTTTATCACTAATTTGGTCAACCCTGTTACCATTTAACTAAATTAAAACGATTAAACTAATTAAAATTCTATCTATATACCATTGATTCCCAACCTGGTCCTGGGAGGCACCCCACACTGCACATTTTGCATGTCTCCTTAAACAAACACACCTGATTCAACCCATGAGCTCATTAGAAGAAACTCCAGCACCTGAAATGGGTGTCAGATAAGGGACCATTCAACATGTGCAGTTGGGATGCCTCCAGACCAGTTGGGAACCCTGCTATATACTATTCATATACATATACGATTCTATACTATTACGTATTCTATATACTATTACATTCTATACTTATCAGGAATCAACTTAACAAAAACTGGTATGACATCATCTTGTCAACTCTTCATGGACATGTAAATATTTCCTCTTTTTTTAAAATCACTTTTTCTTTCATTCTTAGATGTGTAAGAAGTGAACAATTATAAATGATTAAAATGTGTTAGTATTCTATTACTTAAAATTGTCATATGACAATCCTTTCTACTTATCAAAGATAAGTAAATATTTATTTTCTGTAATAAAAGATAAAGATAAAAGATTAGGCATGTCAGAAGCAGAAAATCTTAAAATCTTCCACCCTGTTGTCATGATTTTGTCATAGTAAACAGATTTTATTTTAATGGGTATTTGTAAAAAAAGAAAAAAACAGCATTATTTATTTTCTTAAAACACCATGTAGTGTCATGACTATTGCCATAAGGCTAGTAATTGTTGGTGAAATATCAAATTGTCAACCCTTGTTTTTAAAGTCACAATTAATTTAGCTTGAAAAGTAGGGTAGGCTAATAACACTTCAGATCTTTTAGAAATGTACTTGGTCATTCTTTCAAAATCGGCAATTCTCCCCCGACAGGTGTCACCATGGCTTATGTCAACCCCAGTCTGTCTGTGCACAGGACAACATCTCCGGTGGACCGTCAGCGAGAGTACCTCTTGGACATGATCCCTTCCCGCTCCATTTCCCAAACGGCAAACACATGGAAATAATGCCCTGATTAAATCACTCAAATTTCTCAGAATTATAATCCTGTCTTTTTGGACATTCGGTCGGGTTATCAGTATCAGACAACCAGCCGTTAAGCAATAATAAAAATTTAAAAATTATTATATTTTCTCTCTATTTCTCCTTTGTTCCGAGACCCTTAGTTGTACAGTCTAAGGTAAGACCCCATAGGCCAACAAGTGTCCTAGAGGAGAACTGTACCGGGATCAGTGATCAAGGAGACCAAGGACCTTTTCTACAGGCCTTTGTATCTATCTACTGAATCCCTCCATTACCCGATGGGCTTTAGTTGTCTAATAGACATCACCCACAACTCCCAATTCACGGCCCTCCAGGTGGACTAATTGCTCCATTAACGTTTCTAGAGGCTCATGGACACTTTTTCCCACACGAAGTGGAGGACACAGGACCGTAGAGTTCCTGCGTGATGCCAGGGATTGTTTTACGACCTTTTTGTGGACCAGCTACACAGCTTTAGCTACGTTTTCCGACCCACAGCATTTCTTGAACAGATATGGGAGAGTATGTTTGTGTATTTGATGTCAATACATTGCTTGTTTTGGTTTTTTAGCTTCACTGTGGACTCATTCCACCCTTTTCAAAATGGCCTTTTTTAAAGGCTAGAAGTTTAAGGAATTATACTGTTGAGGTGGTTATACATCTGCTGGTGTAGTGTGTATTTTTGAATACTTTGGGTTTTCTTTTTTTCTTTGTAAGCTTATAAAAGACATTTATCCAAGAATTGTGCATCAGGGATGGTTACAGAGATGGACGTAACTAACAAAAAGCAGCAGTCGCAACAGGAGTACTACTAGACCTTCATGTTTGAGCGATTTGTTTATCAGATGAGCCTGACGGTAGCTTCTTTTTTTTCCAGAAACAAATGATATGTTACGCTTTTTGTTACCGTTGTGATGTGCTCCCCCATAGGCTCTCTTGTAACAGCATCTAGGTAATATTTGGATGTTGTGTTATTTATAAATGTCACTTTAGATGAAGGATATCCCATTAGCTCCTTCCCAAATAGTTTCAAAGCTTTGTGAATTTAAAATTGGACTGTATTTAGGATGTTTAAATGCAAATTTGTTTGTCTAATGCGCAGTTCATTCATGTCTTGTCTACCATTTTAGATCCTGTTGGAAGTCGTGCCGCTCAAGTCACGGCTTAATCTTTCCTTAAAGGAAATGTCTGGGTTGAAAGCATTACTGCTTATTGAATGTAGCACACACTCTTAGCTAAACTGAGTCCTACCTGTTAGGTGGTGGTCATGTTATTTTTTACCATCTCTTATTTTCCTTTCATCTGATTTGATTTGCTAGCAGTACGCTTGGTATTTTAGCTAAACATTAATGTATGTTATATACGACAGCTTGGGTCCTTCGTCATCGCAGTTCATGAACGCATCGAGTCAGTTCTGCTTCAGTCAATTTGTTTTCCCTTTTCTTAAGATGATCCGTTTAGTGATCTTGAATGCCTGTGGAGCATTTTGAACACAGAGGCCCCCCGTTTTTGATTGCTGTTCTGACTACTGCCTGCTGCTGACAACTAACACCATTCCATTTCCCTCTGAAATGCTGCCGTCGTTTATTGTGGAGCATCTCTTTTAAGAATTGTAAAAAAAAATAAAACAAAAAAAACGTTTTTTTTTTCATCTGTTTCTGCTCTATCAGTTAATAATTATAATAAAAACTAATTTTAACCTGTTTCGTCTGGTGTGTGGGTGTATTTTGAGTGTGAATTTTATTTATTTTTTCAAACTGGGATCTAATTTTAATTTAATAAACTTTCAAGTTTTTGGAGTGTGAAATGGCCTTTGTTCAGGGTGGACAACATGTTAATTTGATATGAATGAAAATGAGGATGTGAGGGGTATAGAAATAGGTTTTTAAGGAACCAAATAAAAATCGCAATATTCTCATGATGTTCCAAATCTGATTGAAATTCATTTTTAATATTCATGCATCTGTGGCCATGCAAATGCATAATGAGCAACAAGGTCCATGAAACGGACACCATGAAAGTCATCTACTTTCATGTCATAAAGAAAAAAGTTTTCAAAAATATCTTACGGGTTTAGAACGTGTATTGCCTGACCCACTTGAAGTCCCCACATTGTAAGTTTACATTTTTATTTTTATTAACAGAACCAAGGAATATTAATATTAGAATAATGAATAACAATTTTTTTTGTTTTCAGCATTTAAATTGTTATAGCTAGTATTTTAAGTTTCTATAAAAAATTGAATTAAATTACACTATAATTGGTAACTAAGTATATGTATACAATATAGGAATGAATATTGAAGTAAATAAAGCAAAATAAGTAGCAATTTTGTATACATCTTAATTGCTGCAGATAAAATTGTATTAGTGCTCTTCGGCCACCTTGCTCTGAAGATAGCTGTATCATCATGGGCCATTATCAAAGACCCACATCGGTCAACCACTACTTTGAGTAATTTATTTGATAGTTTCTCCATTAATCTATTGCTATTCTGCCTCCGACTGTTCTCCCAAAACTGATCATTTTCCTCAGTCGTGACTGGAATTCAAATATTAGGACTATCCAAAAACTCTCCCAGCGGAATGGATTTGTAACACTGTTTCTTTGCATTTGCTCACTTTGTTTTATTAGCTTGTGTGCTTTAGCTTTTTCCCTTCTGCATCCACGGATGTTCTGCCACCTGCTGAACGGTCGGACGTGTGGAAGGATTGAACTGGAGTAGAGTACGGATGAAGACTTGGCATGGTTCCTGAACACCAGCATCGTCCGAAAAAACCAAAGACTTGCGTTGAAGACGGTGAAGTCGCCTCAAGTTGGTATCATCATATGGCATCGATCCAGTCACCATGACGTATAGAATCACCCCGAGGCTCCATACATCATACTTCTTTGGGTCATACGGCGTTCCCATGATGACTTCTGGTGGAGTGTAGGCTGCAGAACCACAGAAGGTCTGACTGAGCTCTGAAGGGTCTTGAACACAGCGGGCGAAACCGAAGTCTGTGATCTTAACTTGTTCTTCGGCTGTCAGCAGTATGTTTTCGCACTTGAGGTCCCGATGGATGATGTCCATCTGGTGGAGGTAGTTGATGGCACTGAACATCTGAGAGAACAAGTTTTTGCTTTGGTCTTCTGGGATGCGTTTCACTTCATGTATCTTTTGAAGGAGATCTTTTGCTGCAGCTTCCATCACAATACAAAGTCGTTTACCAGCCACCTCAATTAACTCGTGCATTTGCACAATGTGCTCGTGATTCACTCGTCTCAAAATCGCCAGTTCCCTTGGGAGAAACTTCTGGACGAAATCCTTAGGGGCCTTTACGCGGTCCACAATTTTGATGGCCACGTCACAGTGGTGTTTCTGCGAAGTGGCGAGCTTGACTTGGGAAAAACTGCCTTCGCCAATCTCGGCTATGAACTTGTAGCCCATGCCTTTCAAAACGTTATTAACAGACATTGTTTTAAATCTCAAAAGAGTTTACAACAGCTGCATGAATACTTTGGGCTTGGCCTCGAGCTTGGATCACATTCCTCACCTTTGCTGCAAAGTATTTTGAAACAGGCATTTGAATTCTACCACATTCTGAGAGATATCAGCATTCTAATTTATGATGTCATAATAGAACATATACAAAATGGAGTCCAGGGACAACTTATGGACACATACCAGGTACTACGAAACAGTCAGCCCTCTGATTTTTATTTGTACCCCCATTAAATCCACATTAATGCCTAAATTAAATTAATTTAGCATTTTGTTCATTTTAAGAAGACTTCACTGATTGTTGAGAACTTACTGTAGATGTAAAAGGTCTTTGTCAAACATGCCATCATTTTCTCTTGTTCTGACTCGCCCTTTCCAAATTAAAATAATTCGATTTTTGAGATTGTGGAAATATGGATAGCAAGTTGCACCCTCGGAGAGAGTAATATATGACTTTATAACTCATTATTATTATTTTTAACTGCGACTTTATACCTCACATTTGGACTCTTTTTCTTACTTTAAACAATATTTCGAAATTGCCGTTTCTATTTTTCATTCTGAGGCGGGAAACCTCGCATCGTTCGCGCCATAAATGCAGTTCGATTCTGCAACCATCATTTTAATGATGTGCAAAGACAGACCAGCGTTGAATATTTGAGATATTTATATATCATATGTCTCGGGAACACACTTAATTGTTTCACGGAAACTTCCGTCATCCACTAACCACCAATATGATGAGCAAAAATACATCTTGTCAAGCATTTAACGTGTTATTTCGACGTACCTACATTAGGTTCATGGCCGGTGAGTGCTGGAATGGATCATTAAGTTAATTCTAATTGCATGTCCACAAATGCTCATTAGTTTTAGACGAACTGGAGCTCAATTATATCCCTAGCGTTTCAATAGAATAGGAAACGTGCCTGCAGTGACACGATATGACCTCTAAAGGGCAGTGTGGCGCTAAACTGTAGCCATCTCCATTAATCCAGTTTTATTAGAACACAAATTATTTTAAACATCGCTGATTGCTCATTTTAAATGCAAATGAGCCAATTCGTGCATATCTATAATAGGATTAAGCACTTTAACAAGTTACACTGTTTGTTTTATATGTAAGCAGCATCACAATTTACATTAATTAGTCTTCCATTGTTCTCTAAAATCATTTTAAATGGTCAAACCTTGAATATTAATACCTCGCTGCATGAATATATGCATGACCAGTAGTATTGCATAAATAATGAACCAAAGCAGCACCATGATGAATAAGCGTTTGAATTGAAATAGACATATTCACACACTCGTACTGAGGATGCTACATCTGAAAGAGATGCGGTTCATGCTTGACTGAGCTCTCCAGCATCAGGGGTGCTCAGCCAATCAGATGGCACTCCCGGGGCCTCTCTTTTATTGCACTGTCTCTTCTTGGGAACATTGGCGACACTATTACGTAGGAACAATAGAGGTACGCTGGAATAACTCGCGCGTGGAGCCATGAGAGTTTATCAGCCTAGAACAGGAGAGGACAGGGGAAACACAGTAGAAAAGAAAAGAGCAAACGAGGGTGAACTAGTAGCGAGAGATAAGTGCAGCCTGAACAATCAAGATGAACCACAGCTCCAATGAGAAAGAACCTGAGACCATAGAGCCTCTGCGTTATCTCAGGTATGCTTTTTTTCTTCTTCTTTTTTTTCATAATGTGACTAAATTGGACATACAGAACCTTTTAAGACAGGTTTGTGTTTAAATGCATCTTAATAGGGATCCCGGTAAGGGTGAGTAATATTTCCACAATTCTTTCAGTCTAACTTTTACACAAATGTGATTTGTGACACAGAAGGATGGATGTAATATCCCTGGCTGTCTAAAGAAAATGCATCTAACTTAATTTCCTCCCAGCTTTCCTGTTTACAAAATAAAGACACATTGATTATGATCAACGTGCTTTAATAACCTGAAAATGTGGCTTGTAAGCAAACAGATGGAAGGAACGGTCTTCTTCAGCTCTCAACAACAGCAGGTTGTTGGTGATTTAGGCATGTCGACAAAGGTGATGTGACATTTTAGCTGCTGGACGTTGTGATGGCAACATCATGGCCAGCGATTTGCTCTTTAAGCAAGCGGGAGGTCGCCTGTTTCCTGAGCTGAGTGAAATATGGCATGTTAGAATTGCTTTCTAAAGCATTATCAGAATATAAAAGTGTCAGTATAATCTAACATCTGACAAATTGCCTCATATTCCTTGTGAGGTTTAGATATAGCAGATGTAGCCGGAGAATATATTTAAAAAAATGACACAGAACAAATGGTGTTTTGATCAGAAGCCTGAGCGGCACGAGGTTTGCTTTCCATACTGGGCTTTCCTGGCAAGAGAGGCCCTTGAAGCTCTTCACACCAGCCCACGGCGTTTAAATACGGTGGTCGGCAAGAGACGAGGCAAATTATACACTTTAAGGGAGGATGGAATAATAGGATTTAAGGATTTGAGGTTTAACGGCGTGGATTCAGGGGAGATTAATGTTCCTACTGTAACTTAAAACCTTCATAGCTAATAATGGTTTTGCGTGGAGGAGAAGCCCACCCATGTAGGGAGTGAATGCAAACAATTTGGATTTTCTATTATTGCAAAAAAGAAAAAAAAAAAAATAAAAAAAAAAAAAATCAGATTGATTTGTGGGATTCGTACTGGTATCTTGGGATTTGTACGTGTTAATGGCCCCTGTGTCCTTTTATTGACGTCAGGTATTGACGCCGAAACCAAGATGGACAACATTGGGTTAGAAAAATTGGATTTTAGAATCGATGGGATCTTTCTTCATCGACCGCCGTTCAAAACTAGCATTTTAATGAAATATTTTTGCAAGCTACATACAGTATCCACTAATTTCAAAGCAGATTTCTTGTGAATGGGCGAGGCTTCTGAATCATTTGCTGTAAATAACTAAAAGAATAACAAAGTGCAATAAATGGTATAACTGCCAAGTTTGCAACGTCAAGCAGCATAACAGACATAACAGTTAACAGTTTTGTACAGCTAAGACAACTGGAAGCCTCACACATTCAAGGTAAAGATGTCTTGCATTAAAAATAAAGCTAATGTTTTTGGCATTACATCTCAGGTTAGTCACTAGTCAAGGGCTAGTGCTAGTTTTCTGTTTCAAAATGATAAGTCATATGCCAGATGATTGGCTCAAAAACAGGACAGATTTCAAACTGTCTATTTCCGAGGGTTCCTGCACTAACCTGGCATCTCACATTCAGATAAAAAGGAATGGTAACGGCTAGTTTTCCTCGTATATCCCTGTTGAAAAAACCAGCATATGCTGGTTAGTTATGTTTTGAAGCATGACTGCTGGTTTAAGCTGGTCCTTAGCTGGTCATTAGCTCGTCCTGCTTGGTCTGAGCAGGAGCTGGTGCGTAAGACCAAACTAGGACCCGCACGAGACCAGCTTAAACCAGCTCATGACAGCTACGGACCAAACTTAAAACAGCACCATGACCAGTAAGGACCAGCGGAAAACAAGCCTCAGACCAGTAAGGACCAGCTTACCCGCTCAGACCGTAAGGACCAACTTAAACCCAAAGCACATTGACCAGCTACAGGACCAGCTTAAACAGTCATGACAGCTAAGACCAGATTAAACCAGCACCTATGACCAGCTAAGGACCAGCTTCATGATCAGCTAAGGATCCAGCTTAAAACAGCACATGACCAGTTAAGGACCAGCTTAAACCAGCACATGACCAGCTAAGAACCACCTTAAACCAGCTCATGACCAGCACAGTAAAGGACATCTTAGAACAGTTTCAACATGCTTCAAAACATACCTAACAGCTATGCTGTTTTTCAAACGGGATATTTAAAATTTGTCGTTTCTTTGTATTCAGAATTGCACGCATTTCGACAAACAGATTGCACTTGAAGCACAAAAAAGTTGAAGACAAAAGGTGCGATAACGAGTTAGAAGGGGTGTTATTATGGGTGGAAGTTCTACCTGATTGCCTATCCGCCCTGTTGGTATGTACTGCAGCATTGTTAGTTTCTTGCGGGGCGTGTGGGGTTTTTATAGGCCAAGACTCCAAATGGCAATAACCGAGCAGCCGGTAGGATTGGTTTGTTACAGGCATGCATTACTTCAATGGTGGTACCCCATTAAAGTTGATATGGAGGGGTGAATCTCAATTTACATGCAGTTGTCAAAGACAATATGCAAACAGAGGTGTGGGGCACGCTTTAGGCTAGGTGTGTGCGGGGTTGTGATACAAGTGCGAATGGCTGAATATCTTCAGTCAGTTCAATAGGGATATTTGCTGACCCTTTTGGGTCCTCATGTATTGATGTCTAATGATCCATCAATTTACAAGATCATAGAGGTGTCCACGGTCAATGTTCTCAGCTGGTCAAGCTAAATACTGTCACACACCATCTGTCTCTTCAGCTTTGATGCCAGAAATTGTCTGATGTGCCATCAATCCAGATCTATCAAATGTGATCCAGCTAGACTCAAACTCTAAAGCCCACGTGACCACAATTATTCAAAGTAACCACTGGGCCACGACTCAGGCCAGAGACAAAGAGCCAGAAATCTTCTTAAATGTATTAAATGGATAATTGATAACTCAAATTGAAACTGTTTATAACCCTTGTAAGGCTTGTTGAAACTATAGAATTTGGAATAACAGCATGCTTTACAAAAAAAAATAAAAAATGTGAGAAATAGTAATATTAGTATGAATCAGAATGAGTTTTTTTTTTAGAATCAGAATGAGTTTTTATTGCCAAGTATGTTTACACATAAGAGGAATTTGTTATGGTGACAGAAGCTTCCACAGCACAAACAGAATGACAGTGACAAGACGAAAACAACCAGATAAGTAAACATAAATAGGCAAGAAAAATAGAACAGTTTAAATAAGAGGGAATACCCAATATACAAATTGACAATTGTATGTAAAGGTATATAACAATAGACAGTTGTATGTACAGGTATATTATGTGCAAATTGAAATGTAGACTGAGTGTGTGTGTTAGATAAATAAGTGTATGAGTGAATAAATAGTGTGTGTTCCACAGTTATTGTCAAGTGTTCATGAGGTGGATTGCCTGAGGGAAGAAACTGTTACTGTGTCTGGCCGTTCTGATGCTCAGAGATCTGTAACGTCGACCAGATGGCAACAGTTCAAAAAGGGAATGTGCTGGATGTGAGGGGTCAAGAGTGATTCTGCCAGCCCTTTTGCTAACTCTGGATAAGTACAGTTCTTGGAGAGAAAGGAGGGTTGTACCAATGATTCGCTCAGCAGTCCGGACTACCTCTGAAGTCTTCTGAAGTATGCTAGTATACTATTCAAAATATAGGTTAGACATTTTGTCAAATTATATGTTGTTAAAGCATTTTTAATTAAATTATACTCTATATGAGAAACTAAAACTGCCAGTAGGTGGCGATAAATGTCTTAATGAGAAAGTCAATGACTGAGTCATTCATTTATTCGATTTGTTCAAACTGCGGATTCGTTCAGTAATGAAGTAAATGGCTCTCTTTATGAAAGGATCATTGAATCATTGGTTCACCCGATTTGTTTAAAACGCATGAATTAATTCATAAACGAAACACAGCAAGCGTTTTGCTCCCAGACACACAAGGCACAACGGTTCTATTGTGGCTTTATCCACTTTATTTTTCAACGCAGAAGTAAGCCATTTTCTGTAAATGTGCGAGATTTCCGGTTGATTTGCCACTGTAGGGAAATAGCGAGAAGAATAGCAAAGTGCAGTAAACGGTAAAACTTTGCACTATAAACCAGTGTGCGCAATTAAAAAAATATTTTAAAATAATATGGTAAGACATATCAGTTTGCCATATCAAGCAGCAAAACGAGCTGTTGTACATCTAAAAATAGCTAGAAGCGGACAATTTTTTTATGCCGCTTATGCCGCGCCCGCTGTTACAGGAAAAAGGTGGATATTGGCACAACTGAGCCAAAACAGACAAGATTGTGTTAAAATAACACAATATTAACTTCTTAGTTATTGAACTGTTGTATAAAATCAATATCACATTTTCACTCGTGCTATTTGGGACAAAAAGCACTTGTATGATATTGCACTCGTTGCCTGTATGATATTGTTTAACTATGAGACAAAAAAATTTGTGCCCCAATATTGGGCAATGCCTATTTTTTTTAGCAAACTAATCAAAACCTGTGTTGTAACGGTCACTTAGTTTCCATTTCACCTGGATACACTGAGGCTTGACGTAGATTCAACGACGAACAGAGAGACTGGGCATTTGTTATCGGAAATTATATGTAAAATCCATCAAATTCTAGGAAAATCATAAAACAAATGCCCTCTACTGAAGCACCACGGAAGTCAGGAAAATGTGAGGTGTATTCTTAATTTTACGCTTCTATCAACCATCAACTTCTCTCTGCACAAACAGAGTTGACACAGAAATAGCTAGTCAGTTGAATGGCGTCGCGCTTCGTACGTGGTGCGGAGGACTTGGTGACGTCACCCGAAAAGGATAGTCGTTTCAGAACCGAGCAAGTTATTCATATTTATAAAAGAGTATGAAAACAAACCTTGTTTTTCTGTCTAATAATGTACAGTGAATCGTCCACAGTAAGACCAGATGTATTGAAAGTAAATACAGTCTATTTGGATTTCAAGTTGACTAGTTCAAGATAAAATGATTCATAAATGCGAATGCCTCAGAGCAGAGTTAAATACATCCATTTCTTGATTATTAAGACACTGAAAGGGCAGAGTGGCAGATAAAGTGCTTGTTATTCTCTTTTGGGAGCAGGATTTTAATGTTCGTTTTTTATTTCAGCCCCTTTGCTTATCCATCCGAGAGCTAGTTCACCTGAGTCAGCTCATTTAGAGCCCCATTTACTGAGCTATAAAGAGGATGAATAGAAGTATACATCTCAGGCTAAATGACTAGGTACAGTAAAACACAACCACTTTAGTTTTACTAATTTTGACTAGCCGCTTTCGCAGTTTGTTTGTGAAATCAAAGCTCTATTATAGATCATAGCTTATTATATGTTAATCAGGCCCAAATCTCTCCATATCACATTAATTTAGCAGTAAAGATTGGTTGATTTTTCCTCATCTGTGTATCCTTCAGTCAAGGCGTTGAATGAGACTGACAGTATTTCTTTTTCTCCCTTTGACGCATATAATGAGTTTCATCACTGCTTGTGGTTGGGGCTGTGAAGGGGGGAGGCTGTTGGATAAGATTGACAGTGTTTAGTTTTTCTCCCCCTGATGTGTTTAATGAGTGTCTTCACTGCCAAGCTGCTGCGTAACGAAGTGCCTCTATTTCTGATAGACTAGGTGAGATGTTGGAGATGGGGGAGGTGGGTTTGTTTATGAGGAAAGCACCTTTGTCCATGCAGGCTCGTGATCCTCAACAAGTAACCGGGAAATGGAGCTTGATTGAGATGTCCTTAAATCACTGTCCTCCACGTCTGTCCTTTACTTCTCTGCATTATTTTGAAATTTGCTTCATTTTTGCTTCATAAACATTCAGAGATCTTGCAAGAATGCCCTACATTTCATTGATCTCTTTAAATGCCATGTTTTACTCAGAAATACGGCAGGATACAGAAGCGAAGTGTGTTTAGAAAGGAATTTCATGTTAAGACCTTTTCCTTTGTGCTTTTTCTCCTGAAAACTAGTCCACATTCCGGCAGGGTGGAATAAGAGAACTAGAAGGGGTGTATGGGTAATTTTGGGACTCGAGAGGTAATCACGCAGGAAACGCATCAGGTATGTGATGTATAATCGGTGAGGCGTGATGCTTGGATTACAGAATGGAGTGGGGAATCATCAACTGTTAAAAGAATCGATAGGAGCTATTTTCATGAGCACATGGTACAATTTCCATTAGCGGAGAACAGTTGTGAGTCAAGGACTGCTATATGGCCAAGTCACCATAGAAACAGTGGGACTGCAACATATTCCTATGAAGTCAACATACATTTTTGACAGCATGGCAGATTCTGAGAGAATGGGGGATGAGAAAAGAACAGTTGACCAGGTCACGAACTGAGGGAATGTGAATATGTGCTTCAGCTTTATTAATTATATGTTGAATTTCGTCAGATAGAACGAAGTCCCGCAGCCTCATCCAGATTAAACATCCGGACTGTTCTGCTCCAACTCAAGTTCTTTGTAAAGTTTGACGGATGTGGATGGCCAACATTTTAGCTTGTTTTCTACCGCCATGCTTGTCTCAAATTGTCCCTTTTTGTTTTGCCAGACACAGTGTAATTGGGTTCACCGTCTCGCTCGGTTGGGCTTATTACAAAGCCATTATGCTCTGGCAAAAGCTAACAGTCTAGAAATCCGAAGTTATAATTTGGCCCATGTCCTCTGCGTACATACTTGGTTTATAGCTCGTAAATGTTGTTTTTGTTGTAATGCTTAGTCTACATTTATTATGTTATCTAATTTAATAAATTCAGCTGTGGGTCATTCTCAGGATAAGGGGTATGAAAATTTCAGGATTTTGGGAGACCATACGCACAATTTTATTAGCCTTAAAGGAACAGTTCACACAAAAATGACATTTCTGTCATTAATTACTCACCCTCATGTCGTTCCAAACCCGTAAGAGTAAACCCGTAAGACCTTTGTTCATCTTAAGAACACAAATTACGATATTTTTGATGAAATCCTAGACCCTCAATAGACAGCAAGGAATTCTACAACAGGCAAAGAAAAGTATCGGACACTGTTATAACAATAGTCTGTGAACAGGGGTTGTAATTTTATGAGAGTACGGAAACTTTTGTGCGCAGGAACAGGAACATTACATTAATTATGACAGCATGTTTTTTTATTTTGGGTGAACTATCCCTTTAATTAAAGGCAGGGTAGGTGATTTGGTTAAAAAACATTTTTTTTTGTTATGCTGGTTGAAAGTCTCATTCACATCCCGATAGCAATCAATAAGTTAAGTGATCTAAATGTATTTATATGTATATGTATTTATCTTGTCTGTGGAAGGCGTAGCAGACCAAAAATCTTTATCCAATCCATCTCCGGGCCGAGCTTGGGACAGGCTACCTGCCTCGTCAACATGTATTTGCATAATTCTCTCAACAGACATGATATGTCATCAGCATGGTCATTACTCTATTGAGACAGACCGAGAAGGAAGGCATTATTATTGCAAGATTATGAGCTTTGTAGTGTAATTTTTCTCACCAGTGACCATGAGACTGAGGTAATGACACCTTGCATTAACTCTTACAACACTGTCTGTCATTGTGTCGCTGGTTAGCCTCTGGTCTGTCTGTGCGTGTTCATGTGTTTTGGAGGCGTGGCTTTGGAGAGTGATTTGGAGGGAGGGTGGGATCTTATGCTTTCAGTGCTAGCTTTTCTGAAATCACCTACCCTACCTTTAAGTGACAAAAAACATTAGTCACTTTTAAATTTTTAATTCTAGTGACCTTCCAGCATTACTCGTGTCGCTTCACTGCCATTCACAGATCTTCTCCTGTGGCCTAATGGGATAGTAAAAGGTCCATTGTTTGCACACTTCAAAATCTTGCTAGAAAAGTAGGTAATCCAAATACTTTTCACCTATGGTTTCATTCATCATTTATGAATGCTTATGAACTGCTTATACTGTTTGTTGCCTATAAAGAAAATGTGATTTCGAATGCAGCCATAGTACTGTTTGTTTGAGAGTCCTAACTAGCCTGATGTAGCAACAGTTGCTCAAACAATGGCGTGAGTCTGAGGCAGGCTGTCTGTTTGTCCGATAAATGGCAGATGGGGGAGTGTCAAGTCAGTATTTAGTAATAATTTTTTTAATTTTTGAAGTTACATAATCGCTTTTGTCACTTCAGAGAAAACAAAGTACCTGTTGCCTTTTTTGGTATGTCTTAAGTAATTCCTCTGTTTACCTCCATTAATTCTGCCTCTAGGGTTTCTGGGAACAGACCATTCCCATTACCACAAATTATGTTGAATTTACCATTGAAAACAGTTCATCTGTGAAAAGACGAAAAGTGCTGTTGGGTTAACACATGTCTGCTTGTCTTATTAAGTGTGTTTTTTCTAATGTCAGAACAAAAAGGCTTTTAGAGGAGAAATCATTGACCTTTACCAAGCATTTAAAGCTCATCATCTGCATTTTTTTTTTAATGTGAATCAGCCAAAGGCAGCTTGATGTCTTGTGATCTGAATGACCGTGACTGAGGGTGAAAGGAGACCTGCTCTCAAGGCCACTAGTGGTCTGCTGATTTATCATTAGCGCTCTTGCTAATCACAGTCAACAATCAACATTTGGTGGTCTTCGGCAGCCCTGGTGTTGGGAGGAATATATTTATTAGAAACAGATTGATGTATTCATCACCGCTGGCCAGTGCAGCACCACACAGAAGCATTTAATGTTGCGCTTTGGTTGTAGAAAAGAACACTTAATTCAAATTAAAAGTAAAATAAAAAGGAAAAATTTATGTGTAACATTTCAGAAACGTTGTGGAGCTAGTTTTAAAAGGTCAATATAACAAATTTCTACTACAGAAACCAGACTGAACTGCAGGTGCAGTAAGTATAAAGAAAAATACATTCTGTCTAACACCTAAAACATAAGTCGTTGCCTTAAAATTTTAAGTACAATCAACTTAGCTGTTTAAGTGAATTCAACTTAAATTATATTGAACTGTCTTAAAATAATGATTTGAACCTTGTACAACTTATAAAATAAAGTAAAAAATTGCTTAACTTATTTTGATGAGTTAAAGGCAGGGTAGGTGATTTGGTTCAAAAACATTTCTGTTATGCTGGTTGAATGTCTCTTCACATCCCAATAGCAATCAAGTTAAGTGGTCTAAATGTATTCATCTGTATTTATATATTCTGTGGAAGGCGTAGGATCAAAAAATGTTCGTCCAATCAAAATGTTCGGTCCGAACATTATGATAGGCTGTCCTACCTGCCTGTTAATGTATGTATTTGCATACCTCTGCACACCCATGTTTGCGCAGACATGATATGTCATCTGTGCATTCCAGCGAGAATGGAAGGCGCTATTATTGTAATATTATGCGCTTTGTACTGTACTGTTTTCTCAGCAGTGAATGAGACATGAGGTAATCTGACAGAGTTGCATTCAGCTTATAAAGAGACTTTTTTATTGTTAGTGTTATTATTAAACTTTAAATAAAATACTAAACGTTTACATCATGCCTGTTATTTTTCTGTGCTTTGTGCATCAAACAGAAGCATTTAACATAAAATTTTAGTTGTAGTAAACCACACTTAAAAGTTAAATTTTATTTAATCAACAGAAAATATTTTAGAAACATTGTGGAAGTAGCCTTCAAATGTTAATATAATATATTTATTAAAAAAACTAGAATGAACTTTAGCTACATTTTGAGAAAATATACATTTTGGCAATTTTACGATGTTTGTGGGACTTTTTTCTTTGTAAGCTTTGTTTACAAAGAGAAATGTTAGTGTTATTTTTAAACCTAAATAAATCGCTACACAAACGTTTGCATTACACCTTTTTTTTCCGGTGCTTTGCGCATTATACAGAAGAATTCAATGTTGAATTTTGGTTGTAGTAAACCCCACTTAAAAATAAAATGCAAAAAACAGAAACATATTTCAGAAACATTGTGGAGGTAGCTTTAAAATGTTACTATAACATATTTTACCACGAAAACCAGACTGCAGCTATGTATTGAGGAAATAAATAGAGCCTGACTAATTTACAACATTTGTGGAAGTTTTTTTTCCTCTAACATTATAGCTCAAAACTAAACTTTTTAAAAAAAAAATTGTTGTTGTTTTTATTTTTTAAACCTAAATAAAGCACTACACAAACTTTGCATTATGCCCTTTTTCGGTGCTTTGCGCATCACACAGAAGCATTAAACATAGCATTTTGGTTGTAATAAACCTCACTTTAAAGTAAAAATTACAAGTTGGATGTAGTAATGAACCGGCCCCCCTCCACACTAACACTGTTCCGACACAGAGGCAGTAGAAGAGATGAACAGGAGAGAGGGAGAGAGAAGCTAAAAGATTCTGGTGTATTAATCCATTAGGATAATAGATCATTTAAAAGCAGGCAAAAAAAAAAAACAGTGTTTTTACAACGTCGTTGTGAACACTAGCTGCCCAATTCTGGAACTAAAATCAGCAACATGCAAAATGCAGGAGGGAAAACACTAGAAAGATGTAACAACCTGTCGAAAGTTCGCTTGTGCTCTCCACAACGCAACAGTTTCAAGTATGACTCTACTGAGTGAGTCTGTGGTTTAGGCAAAAGACAGAACCCAAAGGAACATAGTCCGCAGGGACTGTTGCCGCTCCGGCGCCATATTTGAGGTTACTGATATCTCTGTGTGTAAAAATTCCAGTTTTAGGCAAAATGTTCTCATTGTTCTTGTATGAGCCAGCAGCTACATCTTGTTTTCTCTTTATTAGAGGCCTCTGAAAAAAAACAGCAATAAACAAGGTTGGCAGCACTACATAAATATCTCATAAAAGTGACAAAATGCCTCACTCCACGGCCTTTGGGATATTTAGTTTTGCTCGAATGAACAAACTGTGATACTTGATTGTTGCTTGGCACAGTTTAATGAGACAACAAAGTGACTTCCAAAATGTATTCAAGACTGTGAAGAACACCGTCTTTCCATGAAATGTACTTCTCGTGGTTTCATACTTACATTTTTTAGCTTTATTTGATTATTAAATTTGATATTAATGTTACATAGGGCACCTGAAAGAATAATAATGTCCTCTTGCTTTCCCACCTCCTTCTTTCTTTTATTCATTCATTGTCAGTCTCCCACTGATATCATCATTCCTTGGTTTTAGTCATATCCTTTCTATTCTGTCTGGAAGATTTTGCTTTTCTGTCTGGTGGATTTGATTTTCTCTTCAATTATGCATGGTTTTTTTCTATTACCGTCCTAGTTAGAGGTGTTGTTAATTATTTTAATCACCATTCCTCACTGCAAAGTATATCAGTGCAGCTCTCTGTTAATTTGAAATGCTGCAAATTAAAATCTCTTAGGCACGTCTGGAAATGAAGGTGCCAGTCTAAATATCCAAACTGTTTCTATAAAGTATGTATCTGGCATTAGGTTTCACAAGACAAAGATGAGATTGGATCATGCCTCTTTTGATCTGGCTTAATGCAAGATGTCAGATATAGTGATTAGGCCGTGTTATTTTGAGATATTTAGGGGCCCCCTATGGAGTTTCTAGGAAATAAACCAAGGTGGATGGAAATTGAGTAAAATCCAGTCATTGAAAAATGGGCACAATTTACTGTGGGGAATGTCAAGGAATTTGCTAAATTTTGGATGGATAAATCAATGGTAGGTCAGTACAGTTAAATCAAAACATGATATGGACTAGTACTCAGATGAGTGTTAATACTGAGCGGCAAAAATAAGCTATTTAAATATGATATGTAGTTCAATGTCTCGTGTGAAGAATGGCGCAGACGCACGGTGTGAACTACACGCTGAAAGGCGTGATGCTTGCAGTTGTTTTCAGCCTCTGCCGCCTCCGTAAATTGACAACCATGAAAAACATGAACATGATCTCTAGAATGCGGTTTCTTTTGAGAAAAAGTCGTCCATATCATATGGGCATAACCAAAAAGAAACTTCAATGTCTTCAGGAGCAAACGGTTCAAATAAAAGGTTATTGGTGTAACATGAAGAAAGGAAACTGTGACATAAGAATCATATTGTTTACTACTACTAATAAAATGATTATTAAAACATTATTTTAAGGAATATTTACATAATTTATTTAGCAGGAAAATGTAAATACACAGTATTTCTGATTTAAAAAACTAAATCACGTTTATAGAGAGCTGTTTGAGATATTACAATTAAACGGCAAACATTAAAATTCAGAAGAATCCAGAGAAATGAAAACAGAGAAAAAAAAACAGATTGTGGAAAAAATTAATTGTTTCATATGGCCCTAAGTATATTTATATACTTTATGGTATTTATAAAATTTTAAATCGCTTTATTTTATTTTTTTTTTTATTTAATTTAGAATTTTTTTTGTAATTTTAAGTCTTTTGGTCATTTTCAGTTTTAGTAAAACGTAGTATTTTTACATTTTCCTAATGTATCCATACAGAACTACATAATAATACTATACATTTTAAATTTTAATCATTATTAAAAAGATATTTTAAAAATTGTATTTAGTAAAATGTTATTGTTGATATGATGGTCATCATTAATATTAGGACTATTATATGATTATTTCTTCGATTACCTTTGTCCTAATCGCCATCTTTTGATCCCATTCTCCATTGTTTATATAGGGATTTATGAGATCTAGTTAGGTTAACTGCCTGATTTAGTGTATTGTATTATTGTTTTTTGTTAGTTTGTTTGTTTGTTTTGTAATTGTAGCGGTAATGCTTTGTACATTTAAAATGGCATACTTTATTTCATATTCTCAAATTGACTTCAGTTGTCTTCATCTAAATGCCCTCCCCAGGATGGCATCCTAGTAACAGTGCTGGTTTAATCTCCATTAAAGATGTCTATAAAAGTTATGAATTGGACTCAGGGCGCACGATGCAATCAGATGATGGAATATGAATGCGGGCTTGTTTTCCTTTGAGAAGCTCTCAACAGGGGAACATCAGAATGCCAGACAGGAGGAACAAAGCTTTTATTCAGCACGGCTTTGTAGTCTACTTGTTTCCTGTTTGAAAGACTTCAGAATAGGTAAACAAGCTATGAAACTGTCTAAACCGAGATGTTTTATCACGTTTTTCTTGATGGAAATTCAAATAGCAAATTGTGAACATCTGAGCACACAATCTCCATGTGCCATATGGCCGTATCACCAAAATAAAGCTGGAGTATGTTGTTGACAGTTCTCAACATGACTTATTTTCAGGATAAATTGTGATTCTCACAGCAGCCAGATGAGGACATGGACCCCTGCCTTCATGCTCTGGCATAGTCACAATGTAGTTTATGGATGTCCTGGGCAAATGGAAGAGGAGAGAACAAGGATAGGCCGCCTGAGAGAGAATCTCAGAGGACGCACTTTCATTGGCTCGTGTTGACAGGCCGGGTCAGGACAGGAGTGACGCTATTGGTCAGGATGATTGATACAATTGTTGATCCATATTCCAGTGAGTAACACCTCAAGAGAGACACTTTAACAGGTTAAGAGACACTTTGTCAGTGCATAAAACACACACAGGCAGTTTTTTCCAAGTCTGCCTTGTAAAAATTTAAATAGGAATACCTCCAAAACATGTCAGTCCTATTTGTTCCTCAAATCAATTTTAGGGCATATAGGACTTTGTCACCCCTTGTTGTTTGGCAATATGATCTATATAAAATATATAAATCTAATATTAGACAGGATATATAAGTAATATATGATAAATAAGTTTCTATTGCATAGTGACATTTGTTGTATTTTATGATAATAAAATAAAAAAACAATTACTATAAAAATTACTTTGATTATTTTTACGATATTACAGTGAAACAAGTACTCTAATTAGGGAAAAATGTTTAATTGTCTTGAAAATAATGTCCCAATGCAAAAAAAAATAATTATACAAAAAAAAATAGATTTTTCTTCATGCAAAATTTCTCATTTTCTTTCTTTGGATTTTGGGGTGAAATGTGAGCTGGATATGTTTTTGTGACACTCATATCATATTATATTGCTACTTGAGATATTTTGCATTGTAATGACACATTTGTTGTTTGAGCGAGCCTGGGGAAAGAGCATATTAGTATCACTGCATAAATAGCAATGGCAGATTGGGGTCAGTTATAATACATTGGCTTGCTTAGCTTGTCATGTATCTGCAATTTCCTTGAGGAAACACTTGAGGTCTGTGCGAAAACGCAGAAGCTGCTCCTTCTGTCCTTTATTTATGTTCTACAGTCTATTCAGACCACTGTGTTCCAGTTTCGTTAAATAAAACCAGCGAACATCCCCTTGAGAATATGAAAGGCAGCATCCTAATGAAGATATACTGCATATTTCTTTAGAATGAATTTGTGCTGCTTCACTCCCAGGAAAA
Source organism: Sinocyclocheilus anophthalmus (assembly GCA_018155175.1). Taxonomy (NCBI): domain Eukaryota; kingdom Metazoa; phylum Chordata; class Actinopteri; order Cypriniformes; family Cyprinidae; genus Sinocyclocheilus; species Sinocyclocheilus anophthalmus. Next base: position 170,662 of record JADLZN010012024.1, read on the forward strand.
TAATTAAGCAATGTAATCTAATATACTCTCATGTGTTACAATAATACTTACGAGATTACGAAAATAGTATGATATTGTGCAACTTCACTTGTATGAAAAAACACTTTTTTGGTTCATGTTTGGGTTGTATGTTTTAGTATGAAATGCTTTTTTCAAATAGTATGAATTATTTTTTGCATGATTTCTTACAATTTTGCCATCTCTTGTGAATTATGACTTCTCATAAGAGCAAGTCAGACTAACCTTGTGGGGAAAAAAAATTGGTTAAGTATAGTATAGATTTGAGTTGTGTGTTTTTTCGTACATTTTTTTGGTGCAATTTCTTACGATTTTGCCTTCTCATACAAATTATGACTTCTAAAGAGACTTTCTAAAGCAAATCTTTGGTTAGATTTAGTTTGTATGTTTTAGTTGTAAATTTTTTCGTACGATGTTTCCATCTCGTACAAATTATAACTTGTCATGAGATAAGTTACTAAAAAATGTTTTTTTTTGGTTAGATTTAGGTTTGGGTTGTCATAGTTCTTCTGTATAACTTCTTACAATTTCACCATCTCGTACGATTTATGACTTTTTATAAGACTAAGTCTAACATGCAAAAAACTAAACATTTCTTTGGTTGGGTTTAGATTTGGATTGTAAATTTTTGTGTGATTTCTTATGATTTCGCCAACTCATACGAATTATGACTTCTAAGGAGACCAAGTTAGACTAAGTTATTTTTGCCATCTCGTATGAATTATGAATTCTCATGAGAAGTTACTAATTTTATTTATTTTTTGTTAGATTAAGGTTTGTGTTGTCATGTATGTTTTTCTGTATGATTTCTTATGATTCATACAATTTATGACTTCTCATAAGGCTAAGTTAGACTAACAAATTTTTTTGGTTAGGTTTAGATTTAGGTTGTATGTTTTTTTTCTCCATAATTTTTTTAGAGCGATTTCTTGCTATTTCCCCATCTCATATGAATTATGACTTCTAATGAGACTACGTTACAAAACATTTTTGGTTAGGTTTAATGTATGGTTTTGTGTGTGTTTTTTTTTTTGTTTTTTTGGTGTGTTTTTTTTTTTTTTTTTTTTTTTTTTTTTTGTGTTTTTTTTTGTTTTTTTGGGGGTTATTTTTTTGTTTGTTTGTTTTGTGGTGTTTGTTTTTTTGTTTTTTTTAATTTTGTTTTTTTTTTTTTTTTTTTTTTTGTGTTTTTTTTTTTTTTTGTGTGTGTGTTTTTGTTTTAAAAAAAAAAGAAATTAAAATTTTTTTTGTGTGTTTTTTTGTTTTTTTTTTTTTTTTGTTTTTTTTGTGTTTTTTTTTTTTTTTTTTAAATAAAATAAAATTTTTTTTTTTGTTTTTTTTTTTTTGGTTTTTTTTTTTTGTTTTTTTTTTTTTTTTTTAAATTAGTGTTTTTTTTTTTTTTTGTGTGGGGGGGGGGGAGATAAATAAAAAATTTTTTAAAAAAAACATTTTTTTTTTGGGGGGGGGGGGGGGGGGGGGGGGGGTTTTTTTAAAAAAGGGTCCTACGTTTTTTTCGTACAATTTTGTCATCTCTAGGAAATGATGACTTTTCATGAATGAGACGTTACAAAAAATTCTTTAATTTTTTACATTTGTTTAGATTTAATAATAAGGGTTTTTTGTAAAATAAGGTTTTGGTTGTCATATGCTTTTTAGATTTAGTGTTTAGGGGTTTTCATTTTTCAGTAGATTTCTGTACTATTTTTCACCATCTGTTCGATTTTTATGACCGCTCATAAGACTAGATGTTATGCCGATTTCACACTGCACGATTTTAGCCCGATTTTTCACTCGGCGACATGTTTTGCGAAATCGCCGACAAATGCCCAAAATCGGAGGCAAATCGGTGCTCGTTCACACGAGTGACAATCACGCAGTGTGAATTATCAAAGACACGATCTGAGGGAATCGTCGATGTGTCGCCGACGCCCGTGAAATATTTGGCATGCTATATATCTGGAGCTGTCGGCGATTCACAATCACGCTGTGTGCAATGATTCCTGACTGAAACTACATCGGCGATGACCTACAGCCAATGATAGAGCACGATACAGGGCAGCGGGAAGTTCGGGAGGATTTATAGACCAGAATATCAGTATTTTACTAGATATGGACCAATAGCATACGAAAGAATCACAAACATTTGCTTGACCACCACAACCTCATCACAACAGTTATCGTAACTGCACAATTATTACATTGCAGAACACCCAATCCCTGTTCCCTGCATCTCCCTCCTGCATAATCTGTTTTTCTTTTTCTCCTTTTAGCTGGAAATCAGCTCACAGACAATTTGCGGGCTATATATATATTTTTTTAAATATTTCCTTATCACTTCTCGCGTGTGTTTTTGTTGTGAAACGTAGTTTGCGGACCAGACAGAGCTGTCGACGATTCTTCCTATTGTTAAGTCATGCAATGTGAAACCCCCTTTCGCCGATCCATCGTGCAATGTGAACACAGCAGCAACTGAATGCTACCCCAGATAGTCATGCAGTGTGAAAACAACGGCGATCCGACGACTTTGAAAATTGTGCAGTGTGAACTCGTTAGTTTTTTTCTGATGATGTTACCATCTCGTATGAATTATGACTTCTCATGGTTAGGTTTCCGTTTGGGTTGTACGTGTTAGTCATTCTTATTACCTACGCTTTCATAACATTTCATACAAATTGTGACTTCATAGAGTAACAAATGTTTTTGGTTAGGCATATCCTATATTTTTCTCATATAATTTCTTAAGATTTCACCATCTTCTCATAAGATGACTAAGATATTAGTTATCAATTGCTCCTTGCTTCACACAAAATCTTACCACTCACATACTCTGTTCTGGAAGGCCGCAATCACCGAAAAGCAGTCTCGAAACTTAATTCATATTCTAAGCATATTTGTCATTAGATTACACTCCAAAATGCTAAAAGATAACACCCTAACCTTAAGTTGTACTGATTCCACAATTAATTCATGTGATATGATTCAGTGTTTTCACACTGCATACATCCTGCGTTACTCCAGATGGCTGTCACAGTTGTTTTATTACTTAAATTAGCCTGTTAAATTTTACTTCAAAAATAATCACAGGGCATTTTATTCCACCATATCTATGGCTAAACACATCTGTTACTAACGCTGCATATTCACTTTCTTCATTTGCTGTGGAACTCCAGTTCAGCCATGCGGCGGTTTTAATTGGACCTGAAGGATTGTACCTGCATTCCTATTTTCAGTCTCTCTCTCTTCCCTACATCCTTCAACCTGTCTGCGGGCACCGTCGGATCGGCGACCTGACTTGCTCCGTTACCATGGTTTCCTCCACTTGCACAGTCTCCTGTGGTCCTCTCGCTATATCTAGCTAAGCACGGTTACTTGAGAAACTGCCAGCTGGCAGAGGCCATAATTGCATAAGCACATGACTGTCGAAAAAGTTCCACTTTGATGTAATGCTGCTGAAGGGAACTAATGGATTTAAGCCATGAATTGTGGTTGCTAATCACATTTCATGGTCTCTCCATCTTTGGCAAGCCGAACTGCTGCTCTGTCCTTCATTGTCTGGTCTACTTGAACTAAACGGCCAGTGTTAAAACGCAACATCCCTCGACGGATCTTTCATTCGAGATCGTATTTTACAGCGGGTGTTTGAATAGAGCTTCCAAATGAAGTTCTCCTGAAGTCGCTCCCCGGTGCCAAATGCAGTCCATCAAAATCAAGCCTCCGTGTCACCAAAAAATGCTGCCATGGTGACGGGCAGCCGTCCCGGAGCTGACTGGCTGCCGAACAGGCTTGTTCATGAAGAGGTCCATGCACTGCACGCTCTCCACCAGATTCCCAGAGCTCCAAAAATGGAACGGTTGATGTATTATTGTCATTTTGGAAAGGAAGTCGAGCCGCCTCAGCAATGGGTTTCAAAATCGAGTTAACAAGCCCATCTGAAGTGTTGTGAAGATTAGTTTATGGGTCAGCGATAGGACTTGAGATGATGCCTATGACCCGTTTATCGATTTTTCCCAGAGAAATGGCTGAAACGTGATCCTTTCTAAGGCATTAAAGTAGCTCCTTGCTTTCATGCTTTCAAAAAACGATTTAAGCTCTGATGTAGCCTGCTGTTGTTTACTGGTTCATCTGGCCAGATGAAAGTCATTGTGCAGTGAGCTGGCCAGCTGGGCAGAGGCCTGATACCATTTTCAGGTGTGCCTGGTCTTCTGGATCCCTTGCACCCCAGCGGACAGTTGAAATGCATAATGAGGGTGGAGTTATGGGTCAAAGATTTGGTCTTGGACCAAAGGGGAGGTAAGCATTTGATTATGCAGAAGTGGGGAGGATGATACCTACAATATGGATGCCATTACATTACTGGCAAGAACTTATTTATCATAATTCTCCTGCATTATGGAACATTAGTCCTGTAATTCCTGTCAAATCATTGTCGCTTTGGCCTTCCTGTCACCAGTCCAAGCACCGCTGCCATAAATCCAGCATTGTGGATCTTAATCTCTGAAAACGTTCTTTCCGATGCACCAGGCCAAGATGATGACGCCCTACTAGACCTGCTGTAACCATCTGCTCTTTTTGAACATTGATATGAATGAGGAGCTTCTTGAAGAGCATTGTCAGTTTTTATAGTATACAGTACACTGTCAGTCAATGCTTTACAATGTTGGTTGTTCTTATCATACTTTTTGTCAATATGTGTTGTAATTAAATATGTAAAAAGAATGATGCACATTTTTCTTGTTATCGCTGGTGATTTACGTCAATAATTTCATTGATGACGAAAGCTAAAAGGAAAGTTCATGTGTGTTCACACCAAAAGTGAATTTAATTATTTGTGCGAGTAGATTACATACAAAGTCAAAGACGCGAATAGACGCAAATTCACATCGGGCCATGTGATTGCCGCAAATGCGGGGTATTCACCTGAAATTAAATATTTGAAGTTGAAAAATTTCAACTCAAGCGGGAACTTCTCATATGACATTGTCGCCCAAGCCAATCAGTGAAGAGCTTACTGACACATCCTGTTTGACAAATCCGGTCGTATCAGAAAATGGAGGAAAGCACGCAAGTTATTCTTGTGAGTGACGCAAAAAAACAGCTTGCGAGTAAAGCTTTCTACACACTGCACAATTTTAGCAATCCTATAAGATCATTACAAATCACACTGTACGACATGGATGCAGACTATACGATGATGGCACCTAGTGACTCGTAGGTTACAACGCAAGTTACTATTAAAGAATAAAACATCATTAGCATGCGATATAGTAAACAAAAAGAGCATGACTAAGCACAGTTTGGCAGTTGTACTATTCATGTTTGCTGGAAAAATCGGAAGCTGTGAAAGAGGAAGTTAAAAGAGTTTGAGGTAAGCAGTTTTATGTTTTAGCGCCATTTTGCGTTGATTTCATGTCACATTTTTATTGGCTGGTCAGTAAACGTGCTGTGGCAGCAAACACACTGTGAGATGATCATGCTGAATTTCTGACACTTTCAGAAAATTATCGCAGGCTATCTTTGGTCGCAAAACCATGACAACTGCCGTCTTTGAGCCTCTCTCACTGTACGACATAGAACCACCGTTTAGGAGCCACAATCAAAGAAATCGCCATGATTGTTTTACGATTCCAATCTTTCGTCTACACTCTTAAAAATAAAGGTGCTTCACGATGCGATAGAAGAACCTTTTTTTTTGTCTAAATGGTTCCATAAAGACCCTTTAACATATGAAGAACCTTTCTGTTTCACAAAACATCTTTGTGGCAAAAGAAGGTTCTTCAAATTACAAAAACGCAAGAAAGAGATGGCTCTTTAAAGAACATTTGACTGAATGGTTCTTCTATGGCATCGCTTGAAGAAACCTTTGAAGCACATTTATGTTTACGAGTGTAGGACAGCCGAAAATCGTGGCAGTGTTTAGAAGTCTTTAGATAACCAGCTCCAACCATTAAACACCCCTGGGAACAAGCTCATCAAGGTCTTCAGGATTACTAGAAAATTACAGTCAGGTGAGTTTGGAGATAAACTCTGCAGGCTGTGGCCCCCGGAACTGAGTTGGATGCACTGGTTTAGATGGACAATTCAGGGTTGCCAAGTCCACGAATTGTATCGATGATGATACAGAATAAAGGAATGTTTTACATTTTGTTATAGGAAGGGTCACTGGTAAAAAAATCTTTGAGCTCCTGTGAACTCCTTAATGACCTTTATAACCTATACAGTGATGTACATGTTAAAAGTGTGTGTATTGCACAACAGTGATTGTAAAAATAAGTGTTTTACAGTAGGTATGGAAGTGGGATGTTTTGAGTTTTGATAATTCGGCTAGGTTCATACGGCTAGTTTTCACTGGTCATTGGGCTAGTTTGGTTACTCAGATCTGGCAATTCTGCACTGAGCCGTTATCTTACTGTGCAGCCAACGCAGGTTATAGAGGTTCCCTCAGGGCAATGAGTTGGTAAAATGGTGATTTATCTTTTCTATTATACAGTCTGTTGTGTTTTTTGCACTTAGCAGTTAAGGCCCGGAAATGTTTTTGGAAAGGTCTGGGTGGGTATAAGGGCAGAGATGAATAGAGGAAGTGGCTCTGAAATACAGTGTTTATGATGAGTGGATAAATGCAAGGCAACATGGAAAAATGTGAAGAGTAGACGGCATGTTCCGGCATTTGTTTGTTACTTTAATACATAGTTTGTCGAACATGGATAGGCTCAGGAAAGACATACCTCTTTGGATGTTAACAGAAGACACGTTAAATATGTTCTCTGTCATCGTAAAATAACACTTCCCTGCTCGATTAATGTCAAATGTAGGCTAATCTTAGAATAAGAGTGTCACGTTTGATGCATATTTCATCTCCTCTCTAAACATATGTCAGGCAAGCCAGGCTCCTCGCTGCCAAGAACTGTGAAGTTGTTCCAGAACGCTGGTGTCAGCTTTATCCCACTGTTCTTCGGCTCTGAAATTACCTTTGGAAAGCGACGTGTCCGCTGACTCAGACACAATTACACTAGGTGTCATCACCACTCACCATATCTGCTCTTTTCAGCTCACCTTTTCCTTTTCTCTACATCTACCTCACTGTTCTCTCCACTTTTGTGATACTTTTTGATTAAAATTGTATTTTTGATTCATCGCCCTCACATGGCAGAAGTTTTAAACATCTCCAAGGACCATTTTGTTTTGTTTTCCTCATTACTTCCAAACCATATGTGATATTCCAGATTTGATTGGGGTGGTCCAGCATTAGTCTGGGTCGAATAAGGCCACCCTGTCCCTTATGTGGACATTGCCCTAGAGTGAGCTGTCTGCTGGTCCCTGCTGATCATTCCTCCACTCCAAGGCCTCAGACTGGCTTTTATGTCATTAACGAGCAGGAAATCGAGACACTCATTAGGGAGGAATCAGCAAGGGCTTGAGCGTTTAGAAGTTTTTAATTGCTTTAAGAGTAACACGAGAGTTTAACTCCTGGCTCTTCAACATCATTAGATGTTGTTTTTCTCTTCTTTTTCCATGAATCATTCAAGGCAGTTGAAACTTCAGTTTGAGTAACCTCTGTACTTGCTGACTGGGATTACAGTCTTGAGATTGCTATAAGAGTCTTTCTATAATTGTGATGGCAGATGCTGTCGGTCACTTTAAGATGTCAAAACAATCAGGGCTGTCATCGTTAACTAAAATAAATGTTTACTGAAATACAGCTAGATTTGACATATACATGTGTGTGTGTCACGATACACTTAGAGGAACGAGGAGACGCTGGAGAATACTTTAACAAGACTTTATTTTCATGCACCAAGTGAGACGAATTCGGGAAGACGTTTAACAGCGGACAGAGAACTCAGGACTTGGAACACTTTAAATACACACAGGAGGAGGGGGTGACGAGACACACCTGGGAGCAATGAAACATCAATGGAAACACCTGGGACAAATGAACTTAATCAGGACAGGAACAGGAAACCAACCAAATAAGGGCATAGGAAGGCACATAGGGAGCAAGACACACACAAAACATGGAACAAAGTCTGACATAACTCCCCCCTCCTGGAAGCGTGTCCTCACGCCATACTGCCATCCGATGGGGGGGGGGGGGGGGGGTGCTTGGCGGATCAGGGGACGCGGGCCATGGTGGCCTCTATCTACGGCTGGAGCCATAGTACCCCCCCCCCCCAAAAAAAAATACTTGAAATGAGAAATGTAGGGGGTTGTATTCGGGGGCTGGAGCCCTCCCTGGGCTGAACAGGTGGTCAGGAGCCCTCCCTGGGCTGAACCGGGAAACAGGAGCCCTCCCTGGGCTTAACAGGGAATCAGGAGCCCTCCCTGGGCTATCCTCGGGAACAGGAGCCCTTCCTGGGCTTAACGGGGAATCGGGAGCCCTTCGTGGGCTATACTCGGGACCAGGAACCCTACCTGGGCTTGACTGGGGACAGGAGCCCTTCCTGGGCTGAACCGGGGATCAGGAGCCCTTCCTGGGCTTAACTGGGGAACAGGGTAGTGCTTACGTGGTGCTGGCACTGGAGGGTGTTCTGGAGGAGCAGGCACAGCAAAGCGCATTCGAGGAGCTGGTACTGGAGCGAGCTCTGTTGCTGAGCCTGCGCGTAGCTAGCTCTGGGGTTTGCACATATAGTCGTCCGTGGGGCTTGCCACACTAACGTCCTTGGGGCTTGCTACACTAACTGCCGGCTGACTTGGGGAAGCCGCGGACGGTGGTGGACTGGCTCTGGCTCGGGACCGGACACTCCCCAGACACCAGAAAACTCCTTCCCTCCAAGTTAGTCCAGCGGTGTCTGGGAGGTCCACGGGGCGATAGTAATTAGCCCCGATCCAGAACAGCGAGTTGAGCGTGGCGTCCCCTGACAGGAAACAAAAACTGTCAAAAAGGCGGGGAAAAACAAACGCGAGGAAAAAGTCGCCACTCACTTTCAGTTTTTGGTCCGCTGTTCTGTCACAATACACGATAGAGGAACGAGGAGACGCTGGAGAATACTTTAAAAAGACTTTAATTCCAGGAACCAAGGGAGACGAACTCAGGAAGACGTTTAACAGCAGACAGAGAACTAAGGACTGGGAACACTTTAAATACACAAAACAGGAAGATGGGATGACAAGACACACCTGGGATCAATAGAACTAAACGGGGAACACCTGGAACAAATGAACTAAACTAATCAGGACATTAAAGGAAACTAACCAAATAATGGCATAGGAAGGCACATGGGGAGCAAGACACACACAAAACATGGAACAGAGTCTGACAGTGTGCACAATTATTAGGCAAGTTGTATTTTTGAGGATTAATTTAGTTATTGTACAACTAGTGCTCTTGGTCAATCCAAAATGTTAACAAACCCTCAAACCTGAACATTTAAGTAGTAAAAGTGAAGTTTTGCCGTTCTTAAGAGAATATCTACATGTACACCTTTATTAGGCAACTATTAGTGTGCAGAATTATTATGCAACTAAATGAAAAGCAAAGATCTCACTTGTTTATTTTCACCTGTTAAAGTGAGAATAATAAAAACTCAATTTACAAATAAACATTTCTGAAATTTCAAAAAGAAAACCTCAGTGACCAATATAGCCACCCTTCTTTTCGATAACAGTCACAAGCCTTCCATTCACGCAGTCAGTCAGTTTCTTGATCTGGTCAAAATCAACTTTGTGTGCAGCTGCAACCACAGCCTCCCAGACACTGTTCAGAGAGGTGTACTGTTTACCTTCACTGTAAATTAAGCTGCTTAAGAAGGGCCCAAAAGTTCTCAGTAGGGTTTAAGTCAGGTGAAGGGGGCCATGTCATTAGTTTTTCATCTTTAAGGCCTTTACTGGCCAGCCACGCAGTGGAGTACTTTGATGCATGTGATGGAGCATTGTCTTGCATAAAAATCAAAGTCTTCTTGAAAGATGCAGACTTTTTCCTGTACCACTGCTTGAAGAAAGTGTCTTCTAAAAACTGGCAGTAGGTCTGAGAGTTGATTTTGAGTCCCTTTTCAACCCGAAAAGGTACAACTAGCTCATCTTTAATAATACCTGCCCATACCAGTACCCCACCTCCACCTTGCTGGCGTTTGAGTCGAAGTGGAGCTCTGTGTCCATTACTGATCCAACCACGGGCCCATCCATCTGGTCCGTCAAGAGTCACTCTCATCTCATCGGTCCACAAAACCTTTGAAAAATCTGTCTTCAGATATTTCTTGGCCCATTCTTGACATTTCAACTTATGTGTCTTGTTCAGAGGTGGTCGGGTTTCAGCCTTTCTTACCTTGGCCATGTCTCTGAGAACTGAACACCTCCTACTTCTTGACACTCCAGGTAGGTTGCAGTTGTGGAATATGGCAGCACTGGAGGATAATGGGTTCCTGGTAGCTTCATGTTTGATTCTTCTCAAATCTTTGGCGGTTAATTTGCGTCTTTTCTTCTCGACACGTTTCTTGCGACCCTGTTGACTATTTGCTACAAAACGTTTGATGGTTCTGTGATCACGCCCCAATATCTTAGATATTTCAAGAGTGCTGCATCCCTGTGAAAGACTTTTTACAATTTTTGACTTTTCAGAGTCAGTTAAATCTCTTTTTTGGCCCATTTTTCCTGAGGAGAAGAATCTGCCTAATAATTATGCACACCTTGATATAGGGTGTTGATCTCCTTAGGCCACATCCTCCCTCGTTACACAAATACACATCACCTGATATGCATTAAATCCAATAAGCATTCAAGTTTATACAGCTTGGACTTGGAAATTATGGATAAAATGATGATATGGTCAAAATCATCACTTGCCTAATAATTGTGCACACAGTGTATACTGATATATACACGTAGTCAAACATTTGAAGTGGATCAAAAAAAGTTAATCAAAGTTGTCCTAAGACAACAGCGCATTTGATTAAAGGTTGATTAAAGGTTTTTGATCCACTTCAAATGTTGACTAGTATTGTATATATATATATATATATATATAGTCATGGCAGTGACACACGACAGACACAGGGGGTGTGGCGTCAGTCCTCGGAGAGGCTTTTATTGACAAATAAAAATCAAATAATATTGTGTCCAAGGGGAAATAGTGTCCAAAATAAACAGGGGATCTTGTGTCCTCGTCGTGCTGCGGGCTTCGTGCAGGGAAGGGCAGTGCTCAGGAAGGAGGGGTCCAGGTAAGGGGCGGAGTCCGGCGGCCGCACGCGCTCCCCTCTCCAGTCCGTGACGCGAGGGGCGGCGGCTTTGTCCAGCAGCTGCATCCTTCTCGCCTTGGCCCCGGCGTGTGAAGGGACTAGACGGCCCGGCATCCTTGCCTGACGGCCGTGTAACGGATGCGGTTCTTGTCCGGACCGCGGGTCCGGTAGCTCGCATCGTCGGTGGCACGGAGATCCCTCTATGCACCCCTCCTGGACCCACGAGGACACAGCGTGCATGCACGGGGAAGAGACCTGTCCTCCGAGGAGAGGCGCGTTCGGCATTTAAACAGCGGCAGTGATGAGGCTCCATTCGTTTCAGGTGTGCCCCATCACACGCCGCCAGCCCCGGCTGTTTCAGCGCCCCTCCTCTCACACACCCACTCCCGTCGGGAGCCTGGCGAAGGGCGGCGATTAAGGGACGGGGTGATGATGATAATTAGGGGGAGGCAGCCAACTCGTCACAATATATATATATCTCTATCATTTACAAATTTGTTTCATTTTAATTTATATTTTTGTTACACAAGTAAAAACATTGTAATACAATAAATAAAAATTTGTATATGCATAAAATAATTTTATGTGTGTATATAATTCTACATTTATTTTAACAATAAAATAATAAAATAATTAAAGATGGAAATGCCACCACGATTGTAGAGTGACACTCACATCTATTTTTTCAAATGTTTCATTAAATTGCAAGCAAATGCTCATAGCAGCGTTCACACCAGGTCGCATATTCATCATCTGTCATTAAAAAGTGCATGCGACACTGTGTGCAAATGATTTTGTACCGAATAAATTAACAGATGTCAGCCGTGCCGAAAAGGCTATCCACCCCCCGTCTATAACCCCTCCGTCTATCACATTATTGGGAGGCCGGAGGGGCCGTACGCTAAGTTTGGCAGTTATGCAAATAGCAGTGTACTCTCCTGTTTTCCATGGTCATTACTTTTCTTTTATATCGCTTTCACCCACTCATTTCCTTTGTTAAATCGGTCCTCACTGAGAACATTGGGTTGTAAACCGGATTCTTGTCAAAAGCGGCTGGTCCCCTAAAAGTAACAAGCCCACTGATTTAAACGAGAGAGGTGGTTATTTAGTTGTCGTGGTGTGCTGAGGTAATTACAGTGCTTGAAAATGAAGAAAAAGAGGGAAAATGTAACCAAAAGGATATTGAGAAGTATCCCCCATTTTGTGCTATGCTTAACACAAACATCCATGCATCCTCTTGCAAACAGGCACAACCGTTTCAACACTCCTGTGTGTTGAGCAAGCTAGCGGACTGGAGGTAAACAACCTCATTAGCAGAGTTGTTATTACAGCTGATCAGCACAATTTGCGACTCACAGATAGCGCGGCTCCTCGTGGGGAAATTAGGAAGACTCGGGGCGGGTTCCTGGGCTGATACTGTTGTTCATTTGACTGTGCATTCATGTGTGTATTTGCTGTAAGGGCGATCAACAATAATTAGCCCTAGCCCTATGGAATAGCAATGCTGGGGGAGATGCTAACACAAACCTGTTGTCATTTTTAGAGCCTCTGGTACTTTGGTTCTTTATTTGCATTGAAGAACCTTTAACATCCATGGAACCTTTCAATTGCACAAAAGGTTCTTTAGATTTTTTTAAATGTTCTTTACACTAAGAAAAAAATTGTTCTTTTAAGAACTGTTCACTTAAAGTTTCTTTGGGTAACCAAAAATGGCTCTTCTGTGGCATTGTTGTGAAAACCCCCATTTGTACACTCTTAAAAATAAAGGTTCATTATTGGCATCAGTGGTTCTATGAAGAACCTTTATGAAACCTTTTTATCGATTCTATAACAAAAGTTCTTTAGATTCTTTAAAAATGTTCTTCACACTAAAAAAGTATCTTTTAAGAACGTTCACCCAAATTCTTTGGGGAACCCAAAATGGTCTTCTATGGCCTCCTTTTGGACTTACAGGCTAAGCTTCCATTCAACAAAAGGTTCTTTATTGTGGAAAAAGTTTCTTTAGATTATTAAAATGCTCTTCAAACTTTAAGAGTTATTCATTGAATACCTCTTCAGGGAACCAAAACTCGTTCTTATATGGAATCACTGTGAACACCCCCTTTTGGAAAATACATTTTTAAGGGTGTAGATAGAACCTTTCCATTACATAAAAGATTCTTTAGGTTTTTTTAATAGACTTTATTCACACTAAGATAAAATATAAAGAACTGTTTACTAAAATATTCCAAAAGAGGAACCAAAATGGTTCTTCTGTGGCATCACTGCAAAAAACCCTTTTGAAGCCTTAATTGCTAAGACTGTAGATGAGCTGATATATGTTAAGTGACCTAATAATGTAATGTGATTTGGACTGGTGGGTGATCTGGATACTAGGCGAACACTCTGAGCCACGCTGTCCCCTAGTGGTGAGATTTGCTCTTTGCAATCGATCCTCTACAAAGAAGCCTAACTTAAGACTCAGGGATGCATTGAAATTGTTTTAATGCTCAAGAGATATTAAGTGAAGCTTTTCTTTGCAGGCCAAAAACCGTTTCTACATACTGGAAACATTACAAGGTTGAGGCTTGAGATTTCTGGGCTTTATCTTGTCCCTGGAACCTTTCAGAGAACTTTGGAAATATATGGTTGTCAGGACTTCCCTGAATAGGTCGATGGGAACGGAAATATCAAAAGCGCTAGACTCGGCTGAACTTTACAAATATCAGTGTGTCACAGTACGCCAGGAAATCTCCCCCTGCAAACTCGGCTTGACGGCTGTGGAGCTCTATTGGAGACGGTAAATGCCAGAAAGCTGGAGCACCCCTTGTTGAGGGTTACGGCAATGATCAGAGCCGGGTAAAAGCTTGGTGACCTGACCTGTTGACCAATGCCAAAAATATGACTGATGAAGGTCCAGACGTGGATCGCCATCGTATGAAATATAAATATGGACTTTACAGTTTATTTTTGTTAGTAAACTCATTATTGTTTTTTCTGAAGCGATAGTGAGAACTAGATAGTGACAGAAAATTGCTTTGCATTGAAATGGATAATTCAGCCGGGGAACTTCATGCATACAGTTGAGAGAACTCAATAATGGATAATCATTTTCATAAATGGTTCTTTGCTCTGTTATTCTGGTGCCTAAAGCAATAAGAGAAAACAGACACAATACAAGCGAACCAGTTGTCTTGGAAACATACTGGAAAAATACAACAATAAATCAGCAAGACAGAAAGGTGTCTAAAACACATTATAGTACTATTGTACTATACTATCTTTATACAATATTATAGCACTATTAGAGTTTTATTAATATTGTGAATTAGCTTTAATTTGTATATTTACATTTTTAATTTACATTTTTGTTTTATTCATATTATTATATTCTTTTGTATTTTTTTTTATATATTTATTTTATATAGCTTTAATTTGACTTTTGGTCAGTTAGTACTTAAACTTATTTATCTTATTATTTTAGCATTTCTTCATTTTACATAGCCTATTTATATTTTATTTAATTTTCAGGTCGCTGTTCAAAAGTTTTTTTTTTTTGTGTGTGTGGGCCTTGGCTGGTTTGTCCCCAACACTTTATTACCTTGTTATGATTAAAAATATGACCTAGACTTATATCTTTCTTATGAAATAATAAAAGCTTTCTCATGTTGAAAATTATAATAAATAGCACAATACAAACGTATTGTTTGTAGTAATTGCACAAATTAGTTTTTTATGGAGCAGTTATATCAGTGTGCGGACAATATGTTTGTATTTTTGCTATAGTTTGACTTTTTTTTGTCCTGCTCCTGAGCCCTGTGTGGGTTTGTGGGATGTGCGCAACTTTTTTATACTTTGAAAATATAATAATAAGCAGCTAATAATAATAATTATAATAATTACAGTAAATAATAGTAGCACTTTAAAATAAGATTTGATTTGTTTATAAACAATCAACAGTTTTTACAGCATTTATTAGCATAAAATATATCTAGATTGATGGTAATTTAAATATACTGTGTTGTTTATTAATTTATGTTCATTAATAATGCATTAATGTAGGGTTAGTTGTAATCCTGACAGCAGTTCTGTGTTCTTCCAGCAGGGGGCTCTGATGTTACGACCATACAGTAGTTATTGAAAGGCTCCCCATGTTTGAGTCGTGAAGTAAGGGCCTGTATTGTACAATTACGTTGTGCTCCCTGTAGCCCACATTAAACTCCCCGTAACATAAGCTCTGAGTGTGGCTAAACAGGCATTAGGCAGCGAGACACCATGCCTGGAATGGATGGCATGTCTAATACAATGTGCTCAGAATACACACGTAAATGTCAGGTGCTGTATTGCAGTCCTTGGTTTCCATGTAATCAAACCCACCCAGTTTCCATCTTGGCACTTGTTAGCATTCATGCCGAAACATAAAGCATGATTTATTTATCGTCCCAACTGGTAAGCTAATACCATGCATGTCATGAGCTCTGTGTCAATGCGTTTTGTCTCTTTGTCTGTCTTTTATAGTAAAACGGAGGTGGCGACCGTTGAGACGGAGCTCCTGAGGGACTATCACTTTGGACAACAGCAGCTGATTGAAATATGGGGCCATGCTTGCGCTATTGCCATCACGAAGGTTTGTCCGACAAGTGAACACGAATTACACTATTGTGAAGTGGCAATCCTGTATTTACTGTACACAAGCATCGCTGTGATTTACACAACTCTCTGCATTTACCGCTCCCAGCGTCTGTTGGCATTTGCCGAACTTCAGCCAATCCTCTAAAGAGACGAGGCCCTGCTGCATTTGATGATGAAAACAGCGGGAAATCTTTGATCTCGCCGTTTCTGTATAGAGGGTTTGACCACATCTGCTGCTTTGGGGGTTTTCTCATGAAAAGGGGTTAAAGAATGATCCAGAATAGCAATCTGGCACTTTCGCTTCAAAACAGACAACAACGAAAAAAGATTTCGTATCTGTCTGTTAGACATAAAGTCGTAAATGTCAGATATGAAGTCACAATTACAAGACAAATTTGCAATTATGAAGAACAAAATGATGTTGTGAGATTAAAAATTGCAGTTACGTAATATAATGACAATTTTTGAGCTATAAATGTGCAATTGTGAGAAATAGTCACAATTACAAGAAATATTGCAATTATAAGATACAAAACATTGTAATTATGCAAAATAGTTGCAGTATTGAGTAAAAAGTTGCAATTGTGAAATATTAATTCACATTGTGAGAGACTGTATAAAGCCAAAATCTTTAAGACATAAATTTGCAGTTACGAGAAATAGTCGCAATTATCCACCTTTTTCTTGCCGTAAAAAAAAAATGGGCGCAGCCATTTGTAAATTATATGGGTCTGGCTCATCTGCGTCCACTCCGTCCAGCTATATTTAGCTGAACAAAACAGTTCGTTTTACTGCTTGATATTGAAAGTTGGTGTGTCTCATATTATTTTAATGTATTATCTTAACACACTGGTTTGTAGTGCAAACCGTTTTTAACAAAAACACCGTTTACTGCACTTTGTTATTCTCCTCGTTATTTACCTACAGCTGCTAATGAACCGGAAGTCTCGACCATAGGCTTACTTCCGTGTTGAAGAAAAAGGTGGATAGGATTGAAGAAAAAGGTGGATAGGAAATGTCACAATTAGGAGTTACAAAAAGTCGTAATTATAATAAATAGTTGCAAATCAATGAAAAAGCCTCAATTGTGAAATATTAATTCACATCGTGAGTTACTATATAGCCACAATCTCTGAGATATAAATTTGCAATTATGAGAAATAGTCACAATTATGTTACAATGAGTTGCAAAAAGTCGTAATTATGAATTATAACAGTTGCAAATCTATAAAAAAAAGCCTAAACTGTAAAATATGAAGTAACCTTGTGGGATATAAAGTTACAATTACTAAGATATCAAAATTTGCAATTTTAAGAAATGTTGCAAAAAAGTGACGATTATGTGAAGTAGTTGCAGTTCTGAGGGAAAAAGTCGTAATTGCGATATATGAAGTCACACTGCGAGATGTAGTCAGAATTTCTGAGATATAAATGTGCACTTACAAGAAATGTCGCAATTAAGTCTCAAAAAGCCAGAATTATGAGAAACGTTTTCAGTTCTGAGAACAAAGGTGCACTTGTGAAATATGAAGTCACTTTGTGAGGTGGATTCAGTTTCTAAGATATAAATTTGTGATGAGAATTTGTCACAATTACAAGAAATGTGCCAATTATGAGTCGCAGAAAGTAATACTTTAAAAAAATATATATAGTGAAATATGAAGTCACATAGAGAGATATAAAGTTGCAATTATGGGGACAACTTTTTGGGGACAACTCTACTATTTGTAGAAAGCCAAAATTTTTGAGCAATATCAGTGTGTGTGTGTTTGTATATATATATTATATAATACTCAACCCACACGCATGATAGATATTACACCACCTATAAATATATAATATAAAACAATAGCAATTCTTTATTATATAGTAGTATCTATAGATAGATATATAAAGAAATAATATATCTATTACTATCATATATGTACTATACAAATCTATACGAAATACCAACCCTTTTTTTTTTAATTGTTTTTAGTTGATTTATATATTTTTTAGTCTAAGGCAGAAATAGTCTTCCGACAAAAGTGTAACAAAAAAAAGGTGATTTTGCTTTTTTTGAGGGGTCATGTTATATCTTGCCTTGAGCACTAAAATCAGCACCAGTTGGGTTCATTCACCTCCTAATTGCACTTTGACTTCTCCTTAAAAATCCCTTGTGACAAATCCATGCACCCTCATCTGGGTGTTGGAAGTCTTCCGTCTGTGCCGGGGCGGTCTCGGCCTTAAAAAAAACGTCTTAGGGCGTCCGAAGGTTTGCGATAGAGCCATGCCAACTCAAACCGACGACTGCGGGTCACCATCCATACTGATTCAGTGCGGCTGACAGTCAGCTCAGGGCTTCCTCTTGACTACCTTAGAGTCTGGAGTAAAGCCCCAATTTGGGTTTCTGGTTTGGCTGTGTGTGAATTTGCAACCCTTGTTAAAAGCTTTTACCAACTGACCCCCCCTTTTCTTCCGCCCCTCCAAGGCTGCCTCCCCGTGCAACCGCAGCTGCACGGTTTAACTCGGCAAAGATTTCCTGTGCTGTGACCTCTGTGGTAGGTCCGCCATAACAGTGCAAGGTAAAGAAACACGCCGGCCGGTAGTCTGAGACGCGGAGCATTACAGCGGTAACCTGTGGTGTGTGTGTGAGGGGGGGACCGAATCCTTTTCTCTGGGTTTGTATTTTACCACATCTTCATTCTTTCGTTGCGTGATTTCTTTCCACAACCAAACTCTTCCTCGCTCCGCATGGATGGCCAGGATCAGCGCCATTCCGCTACACATCTCACACCAGTGCTTGTTTTGCTACGTGTTGGTCTATCCCGTCATCCGGCGATGTCTGTGATCTCTTGTCCTGGCTTTAGATACGCAGGAAGACTTCTTGTATCATCTTCAAAACATGGCTCATGAAGATCGTTTCTTCTGTGCTTTGAAAGGTGAAACACTGCATATGACATTGACCTCTCGTACAACACTGCTCTGTGATCTCTCTGTAGGTTTCTCTCGTTTGGTTATTTTCAACCATTACTAACATGATCAAACAAGATAAATGACTTTATTTGGTTTTTGATAAAATCATAAATTATACAAAAAAATGTAAATGCTAAATGTTTGTGCTTTCAAGTGATAGATTAGGTTTTGGGTTAAAACCTGTCTAACCAAGTAAGGACTTTGACAATATCAGTGCTGTGGAATCATGTCGGCAGCACTACACCAAGCTTATTTAGCTTTTCGGAACTAGGAATAGTAGTTTTATTTCATATTTTATTTATAATTAATCTTTGTTAGTCTGGCTCGTTTGCAGGTGCTTTGTTAGTGTTTCACCTCCTATCATCTCTGCGCGCTATGCCCGTTTACCTGGCCGCTGATAGTTTTTTTTGTGGGGGTGTGGTGGTGGTGTGTTTTAGAGTTTTTCGCTACATGGGAATCCCCTTAACATACCTAGGCATCTGCCAAGTTAACGTGTTTTTAAACTGGTCTCTGAAAAAGCATTGGCATTTTGCATAATAAAACAACAAAACTCGGCACTGGTTGCCTTATTGATACGACGTTTTGTTTCAATGAACAGTTCCTCGGGTCCATGTTTATAGGGTCTGTGTGCATTTTTCTCTAACTTGAATACTTCTTTATTTTTTCTTTCACAGCGTTATTTTACTAATTGTCGCCTCATTAGTTTTCTAGTTTCAGTATTTGCGTTTTCCTCTGTTCTTGTTGATGTTTTTGTATGTATTGTATGTACCTCAGAATTGTATGAGGTTGATATTCTTAGGGCGTCATTAAAAATGGTGCACCATTCACGCTTTTCTCGTGCCAGTTATGCAGATTCTATCGTCTTTGTCATCTGGAGATGCTATGCGCGTGGGCGTCACAACTGGCGTACCACCTCCGATCACTTTGCCGACTCCCGAGGACCCTGCCAACCTCCATCTACTTCTCTACACCGGGCGCTTGCTGGGCGACTATCCGCTTTATGATCCAACTGCGCATACGACGCACTTTTCACCTTCAAGGAAATGGAACCATGCGCGACCAGTTGGTACAGAGAATGCCGTGGTCTGCAGCCTCTCTGGGGGGTCCCCGGATCATTAGTGACCAGTTCGTGGGACTGGAATGCGGCGCGCCTCAGGCATGCACATTCGGCTCGCGCGCGTCTCTCGGCAAACGGTCTCCCGCCCCGTAGTATGACCCTTGAGAAGGCAGCCTTCAGGCAGGCTGAAAGGAACACCGTCGCCTCGTCCAGAGATGCGCTGTGAGCGCGCTACGTCCGTTCATGTGATTAGGTGCCATAGGGGCCCCCCCTCGGTCGCCGCGCGCGGAGCCTACCCGCGTTCTCGGCCCATGCGGCTGGAACCGGAGTTGGCGCGTGTCACCGCCGAACCCATGCGACTCGGCCTTACTGTGTGCGGGCGTCTCAACGCGCTCCCTGTGCCCGGCTGAACTCAGGGCTACCGCGGTCGCAGGAGGGCCGCCACATGAACTCTAGATCAATTCCGCCCTGCAGTAGGTAGGGGTGCTCGGCAGGACAAGCTATGCGTAGGCCTCTTCCTGCTGATCCCACGCCGGCTCACTCCCGGTCTGCGGCTTCGGGCGCTCACGCATGAAATCGAAGACTCCACGCCCATACAGACCCCCCCCCTCCAAAATCCTGCTGACCAACCGAGGACCGCCGCGCGAGCGCCCAGCCGCACGCACGCCTCGGCCCCGTGGGGCACGTAATCCTCATCTCCCACTACTCACCTATCCACCCTCCTCCCAGATCCTCCACACCTCGCGGCCCATTAAAGCAATCCAACGAACGGAAGTGGGAGGGACACCACAGCAGCGGAGCGGTGACACGGTGCCTTGATAGATGATGACAAGTGCGCTAACAATGGTCTAACGTCTCTATGTATTCACGCTCGTCGCGGTCACGGAAACCGCCTACAACACCGTGTTATCATGACTCTGGCGCAGCCTTAAGGATGCCGCTACATCCCCCACTCGCTCCCGCTGACGGGACCACGTGGAAAAAAAAAAAAACAGGTGCCCGGGCCGACAGCGAAATCGCATCACCAACACGGCAAAAACCACAGGGGTTGCGGAAAAAACATAGCACTACAAAACCACCGAACAACCCAAACTCAATCATCTGGATCAGGAGGTAGTGGCCTGCCGTCTCGAAAAAATCTGTGATTCGAATACACATTCTAGTGCTAAGGTACGCTAATTCGCACATTTCCACCAGCCGTCGCAGAGCACCGCCATGAAAGTGTTAGGGATGGGTCAGTGTGGGCAAGGGAGTTTGAATGGGACAACTAGAATGGGGCCTGCACAGATCTATTTTACCGGAGCGGGATGGACAGGGGGCCTAAAGAGAACCAGGAGAGGGACAATTAAAGCAAGGGCCTATAAAAAACAAGAAGGGGAAAAGGAAGTGACCAAAAATAGGGAAAGATTTGGGGTGTTACATACGTTGTAAAAATACAAAAGTGCTGTGCAGTCACAAGAAATGAGCGGCTCGTGCAAAGGTAAGTCAAAATGACCGTAAGACCGAGTTACGTGCGGAATACACTGTCTGTACGTTATGATGAGGGCCTATGCAAAGAGAAAGAGACTTTTTAACGGTTAGAGGCTGGTTACGAGGAACGTTGAACGGTTTGCAAGGATACTCACAAAGACAGGCGTTTTGAAATAATTTTGTGTATATTTGTCCATTCAAGTGCTTGAAGAGGACAAATATAACAGTTTGTTAAAACATCAAAACATAACAGTTTGCTCCGCCCCTGAAACAAGTTTTCTTTCTGATGACATCATCAAGCCCTCTTAGTTTGTAGCCCCTCCCCTCCGGTCACATAGAAACCACTTTTCAAAATCCAATTTTGACCATTTTGAAAAACAGCTACAGTCACAGCTTTGCTACCTTTAGTTAGTTACTCCCAAACACTGCCCATAATCAACTTCATTGACAAGCTCACTTTTGGCCAATAGGAAAATTTCCTACTCTGATTCCCCTTAAAATGACAACAGATGGAGATAGACATAAATTTTCCACACTCAGACACGCGTTCAATTTTTGTTCACCCGGCGCTGTGACTAAGACGACCAGCAATGATAATGTAATCTAAACTTCATCAGCTCGCTAATGGAACATCCATGTCAGCTGATAATTTCTCTCTAAAGTGCCATTAGCTTCATTAGCGTCTGGCTTCCTCTCTTTCTCAGAAGTCTGCAATTACACCCACGCTTGTGCCGCAGTCCATATTTCAGCGCCGGTTAATTGGAGATGAATATAACATGCACATTACCTTAACTGTTGTTTTTACTTCATTCGTCTGTTCATAACGTCATCTTTATGGCAAGATACTCATCAGGTGAATGAGTAACAAATATATTTCCGAACTTGCTTGCAAGACTTTAAATACTATATATATATATATTATAATTTTAAATACATCCACATAGCGTAGATGACTATAAGACATTTGTAGTTTGATTTCCCTAAAGAGAGTAAGAGAATAAACACTTTCTCTGTGATTCTATCAAAACCTAGTTTGTTTATATTTCAAAACCAGCCAGGCATAGCAACAGCTTAACCAATGGTGTGCATTTGGGGCATGGCTATCTGTTTGGCTGGCCAATAGCAGATGGAAACCTATTTGAAAACAATTAAATTCTGTTTAGTAATAGAAATTACACGCCTCACCTTTAAAGACATAGTTTTGTGAGTGTGTACACGCTTCGGAAAATCTGAACAGCACTGGTCCAGTTTAGAAACCTGTCAGAAAGTGTGTTATTTTAAGGCTGCATCCTGTGGCAATGTCTCCATGGCTCTTTACTATTGTTGCAACTGTTGCTGGGTTATCGCAATGAACATTACCTCTCCAAATGCATATAGGACCGAAATGAGACGTCTCCCTCCCTATTTAACTGCCTCGCTCTCTCCCTCTGTCTCTTTCCAGGCTTTTCCTTTGAGCTCCCTGAGTAAAAAGCAGCCCACCCTGCTGGTTGTTTGTGGTCCTGAGCAGAACGGCTCCATTGGTCTGGTGTGTGCCCGCCATCTGCGCATGTTTGTAAGTATAGAGCACTGTGCCGAAGGGCACGGAGAAAGAATGGATACCAGTGGGGTGCTGTATTGTTGTTTAAAGTCAACAAGAAATCATAATTAAGCCTATTTACTTTCTTAATGCACTTTCCTGGTATTATTGTGTATGATTTATTGCTTATTCAGGGCTCAATGTTTTTTTTCTTCTACTTGTCAGTCGGGCCAGTGGTATAGATTTTTACTTTAGTTTGTAATTGTTCATCAAAACATAAGAGCTTGCTTGGTGTCTGAAACAAGTTTTTATTCTGATGACATCATCAAGTCCTCTTAGTTTTCAGCCCCTCCCCTTCTGTCATATAGAAACCACTTTTCAAATTCTAATTTGATAAGTAAAATCAAGCCCTGCCCTTAATGTTTGTTATCGAATATACTGTTTCAGCCAGAAATACGGCACATTACAAAAGTAAAATGGGTGTGCGAATGCTTTTTATGTTGATGTTAAGTTTATCTTTATTAAAGGAAATTTGTATGGAAGCCTATTTCCGCTACGGAATGAATTGCGAGATAAAAACTTGCAATTTCCTTTTTGTTTATTTATTTTCTTAGAACAAACCAGATTGTGAGATATGACATTGTTTCTCACAATTGCCGAGTTTACATCTCAAAAGTCTGAAATTATCTTTCCACTTGCTGACTTTTTTTTCTCTAATCCTGAGTTGTTATTTTTTCCCTTGCAATTGCAGGTGTATATCTCACTGCAGACTTTTCTTAGAATTGTGAGTTTATATCTGGCAATTCTAAGTTTATTTCACAATTTTGAGTTTATATGTCCGAAAAATGTTCAAATTGCTTCATAAAAAGTCACAATTACCTTAATTTAGGACTATTTGCTTGTCGGCTAAGGGACAAAATGTTAGATGTGATAGACAACTGTGCCTAACGGTTAGGGAATATACTCCAACACGTCATTTGGCATTCAAATTCAGCTTACAACATTTCCAATTCCTGATTTTAGCAGTGAAAAAAATAAAACAATAAGAAAAAAAATGATCCACCATGCTCTTCTGTGATGCTAGATTTATGGAGCATCAGTATTCGTCTAATAAACGTACACTCTGTTAAAGTTATCCTTCTTTTCGTTCTGTAAAGTGAAGCTTGGCCAGTCCAGATTTGGCCAGTTTACAATATGAGATTCTTGGAACGAATAAAAAACTTGGAGTGAAAAAAAACTAACAATAGAGGGTCATCACATGATGGCAGCTGTTTTATACATTCCCACCGTACATCTGCATGGACTCTTGTGTCCGTACCAACATTATGTAAGAAATACATTAAGTTTAACTGCAGGATTGTAATGAACTTACCCGGCAACTTATCCAGACTGTATGCACTTTATCCTGTATCCCAAGCAAATGAGGTGTACAAAACCATAACTTTTAGTCCACATTAATCACTTCTAATGTTCTTCTGAAATTAAATTATGAGGTAATTATGTTTTGTGATTTATGAACTCAAAAATCCCCCTGCATATCCACAGGGATGACAAAATACTACTTTAAAAAACAGAAAGCTTTTATGGACACTAAGCATGAACTGTCTGGTTCATGTATGGCAATCATTTAACACATTTTCATATCTGTTTTTCACAACTAAAGGACATATTTTAAAAAAAATGTGTTAATCATCTACCTCAACTCTTTTTAATGTAGGAATATGAGCCCACCATTTTCTATCCCAAGCGTTCTCCTCAGAGTTTGCACCAGGACTTCACTGTTCAGTGTGAGAAAATGGACATCCCTTTCCTGTCCTATCTTCCGACGGAGGTAGGTGTCAATCTTGAATAATGAAGCTCAGCCCATCGGCAGAGAGATGTCAATGTGATGTTCACTCTTCTGGACATCTGTCAATCCTAATCGAATCCTGTCTGACCCCATGATCAGGTCCAGCTGTTAAATGATGCCTACAATCTGGTGATCGATGCCATCCTGGGACCAGAAACCGACCACAAGGAGGTTAAAGAGCCCTATGCTGGGATGCTGGTGACTCTCAAACAGGTCAAAATACCCATCGTTAGTGTGGACGTGCCCTCAGGTATTTTCTCATTAAACATTTTTGTGTTTTTGCCCGTGGCATTCTTTAGTGTGCAGTAGCACAATGAAAAAAGATGTTACATTCAGTAAATACAGTGGCTACTTGCTAGAAAAAGAAAACGTTTCATGAAAAAGGTCTCAATCTGTTCAGAGGAAGGTTTTGATTATTGTTGTCAGACTCAGCTTATCAGACTAAGGCGATCTAAGCGTATGGTCTAAAGCGCACAGCGCAGGTGCACTCAGGGCGTGTCCGAATCCATTTTTGCTAGTTTAAGGACGGGAAAAATGGTCGGTGCGCCCGGCGCATGTTCTAAAAGGGTTGTCCCTATTCTCTTATTGAGTAATGGGTGTTTTTTGGGCATAACGTGCTATAAACCAATCAGAATCTCATCTCCCATCCCCTTTAAAAGCCAGTTGCGCTCGTGCCATAGTGGGTTCGCTATTTACATGGCGGAATGTCATTTTTCATTTTTAAAAATGTTTGTGTGTAATAAGCAAAGTGTACGCGCGTTGTGCACCAACCCACCCTATAGGCGCATATTACTATCGCGCTCTTTTAATAACAAAGAAAAAATTTTGCGCCAGACTTTAGACCAGGTTTGAGTTGGTTTATGGCGCAGTCTATTTTCAGTTCCTAAAAATAGCAACGCGCCAACAATGCGCTTGAACACACCTCTTTTTTAGACCAGCACGCCCATGGGGCACACAAATGGGCATAAATGCAATTGCTATTTAAACAACGCGGCGAAGGATGAGAAAATGAGAACTGCGTCGGGCTGAAACAAGCAAAAAACACTTGCGCCGGGTGTATGATAGGCCCCAAAAGCATTACTTTAGCATCTCGACACACTCAAATAAAAAGTTCTAACACTACCAACGCGAAACATCCAAGTGCCTTGTTTACACCTGACATCATTTGTGTACTTCTCACAGCTAGCTTCACTTGTAATCGGATTGCTACATATGTGGCATTCTGCAAAAATGTTCATTTTTGCGTTATTATGCACATTTGTTGTTTAAGTGTTCGGAAAACACGTTTAATTATTTTGTTATTTAGTTTGGTCATGGTAGTGGCACAGAAATTACTTTGGCTTTAGCATTAGCTAGTAGCTATTAGCTGCGTTCGCTAATAACTGCTAGATAATAAATACTAGATGGTAAATCACATACTAGATCATATTATATATTAGGGAGAAATTGATTACTTACATGTTCAAGGCTAATAGCTACTAGCTACTTAATTAATTAGAATAAATCAAACTGAATGCTAGATAAACTTTAAAAAACAAAAGAGTGTTGATACATTTTAGAATGCAAAATAGTCGTCATATTGAGAAATGGATTTCTAACACGTTCAAAATTAATAGCTACTTAATTACGTAGAATAAGTCAAAATGAATACTTGAAAAACTTGTAAAAATAAAAGATTGTTGATATATTTTTGTAAGTATGCAAAATAGTCATCATATTGTTGAGAAATGGATTACTGACACGTTTAATAGCTAGCTACCTACTTAATTACGTAGAATAAGTTAAACTGAATACTAGATAAACTTAAAAAAATAAAAGTGTTGATACATTTCTGTAAGCATGCAAAATAGTTGGCATATTATTGAAAAATGGGTTACTAACATCTCCAGATGTTTCAACTGATATAATCTGATTTATGTAGCCAATTTTTCTGATAAATGAGCTGACCAGAGACTTTAATGTGCAAATGTGTTGCACTGGACCTGAAGTGTTTGCAAAACAGACAAATTATCAAACTAAAGAAAAGTCACAGCCGTTTTGTCAGCAGGAGACCAAATTTGAAAATTGCGTCTGATGGCTGACACTGTAATTTTTGTGCTCTCTTTCCACATGACAGTAGTGTGATGAATGATCTCTACGAGCCAGTTTTCCACATCTTATCTGGAAGAATATAGAAACATTGCTATATTTCAGTTAAAAACCAGTGGCTTGTGATGGTGAGAAAGGATTCACTCTTTCTATCTCTCTTTCCTAAAGGTTGTGATGTTGACGAACCCGCCAAAGATGGGATAAATCCAGAAGTTCTCATTTCTCTGACAGCTCCCAAAAAGTGCGCAACGGGGTTCTCAGGAAAGCATTTTCTGGCGGGACGATTCCTGCCCTATGACATTCAGAAAAAATATGAACTTAATCTGCCAGAATTCCCCGGCACGGAATGTGTTATAGAACTGTAGCCATTTATACAGACTTGTATTTTGAATAACAAGGATGTTTTTTTCCCCTTTTGTATTTTATAGATTGTTCTGTGGCATTCAGTTACTGACAAATATGACTAGATACTTTGGATAGTTAAGGTGAGTTTTCTGTGGAAGCTTGTTTCTTTTACAGAATGAAATAATGCAAAAGGTAATTGCTAATGAATCTCACATTTATGATTTTTGTCTTGAAATTCTGAGTATATATCTCACAATCCGGCTGTATAAACTCGCCATTCTGAGAGCAAACGAAGATTTCTCACACTTTAGATTTATATCTCAAAATTCTGACTCTTTTTTTTTTTTTTTGCTACGGAATTAAAAACTAATTCTAAATGATAATTTAGTGTCTTTTTATCTCACAATTCAGACTTTTTTTCTCACAATTGTGAATTGTAACTTTTCTTCTCAGAATCATGAGTTTATATCTCACAATTACAAGTTATAAACTCACAATTCTGTTTTTATATCTCGCAATTCTCACTTTTTTCCCCTCAGAATTACAAGAAAATCGTAATTGCCTTTTAATTTGTTTAATCTTGTGGCAGAAACAAGCAATCAGTCCTAAGAGATGGGTTTAGAATGATTCAATTTGGCAAATTTTTGACATTTACAGTATGTCTAACTTTTGAGTTCTCAAAACCGCCAATATTCAGTTTTGTTTAAAAAATAAGTCTTTTTAATGTTAGATATATTCAAAGTGCATTACCCTGATAGTGCCTCCAGTCTAATGTGCACGACACCTACAAACCCCACGCATTTCTGCTGGAATTTTACTCCAATTACAAATTTATCTATCTGTACTTTATTAGAAAGGTGGTATAGTATAATAATAATCCCAGGATGACAAACCTGTGTAATCATTTCTTTTTACATTCCCATGTACATTGTTGTCTTATGTTCTTATAGGTGAATGAATAAATTATCTATGAAAAAAAAAAAAAAAAAAAAAAAAAAAAAAAAAAACAACAATAAAACCTAGTTTATTCTTTAGATGCCAAAGTCGGGTGTTTAAAGAAACGTGGGATGTTGAAAACCCACGGATGTTATTATTTAGCCAAACCTTGGAAAATGTGCTCCATTAGCCAATATTTGGGAACAAGAGGTAGCTACGATATTCTTTAGACCATACAGTATATTATTTCTTCCCAGAGATTTATTCAAAAGTCAGGAAAAGGCGTGGGTGATATAAAGGAATGTTTCTGCCTTAAGCAACAACAGTTACAGTATGTGGACAGGAATACCGAAGCAGCGTAATGATTCATCGCAAACGCATTATAGGCCATTTTAGGACATTGTGTAAACTCAGATATATTCATCAAAAGGTGGACATGAACTCATCCGGAGATCATATTTCTTAGTCTGCCAATAAACATTTTACATTTCTATCCACCCCACTGAAGGCCAAAAAGTATGTTTATTGTCTTTAAACACGCATAGAGAGCTCCACAAAGGTAACCGGCAAAAGAAGCCATATGCACTCAATATGGTGACAAAGGAAAATATGAAAATCTGTTTAGACTGCAAACGAATTGAGGGAAATATATTGGTCTGTGCTTTTCTTTGCAAATTTGGCTGTTTATTCTGTTTTGATACCACAATTGCCTGTAATCTACCATCTTTCTGACTTCTTATCCTGATTTTTTGTCAGATCCATTTAGTGAAATATTTGCTGTGCTTCTCAAAGCTTTCAAAACAGCTGTGCAAAAATGACTCGAAATGTTGGACGACACCATGGATTGGCGTGTGAACGCATCTCCCCGTCATGGATGTGCTGGTCATGCATGATCCTAGACAGTGGAACAGGACTGTACATGTAGCATGCATGGGAATATTTACAAATGGTTAAACACAATTACCTTTGCTTATGAACCACGAGTTAGACTTCAAAGTTTGGACTTAACAATACACTTTTAGTGTGGCACGCTGGTGTGAAACCTATATTTCACTACCCCATCAAACAGTTGAAAATGACATTAGAATGGGATGCACAATATTCATACCATATCTGCAACTCAAAAAAGTTTATTATCAGTAAATATTGGATGTTTCATTATGCATATTAATTTCACATTTAGATTATCTTTGCTGTAATATGACACCCAAAAATGAACATTTACTCATCATCAGGTTATCCAAGATGTAGAAGAGTTTGATTCTTTGTTGGAAGAAATGTAGCATTTGCATCAGTGTCTCAGCAATGGATGCCCTGCAATGAATGGGTGCCGTCAGAATGAGAGTCTCAACAGCTGATAAAAACATCACAATAAACCACAAAAGGACTCTAGTCCATCAGTTTTAATGTCTTGTGAAGCCAAAAGTTGTTTGTTTGTAAGAAACAAATCCATCAATGTGTTTTTCAAATTATTGTTTCTGGCCAAAATATCCATAATACATAATAATGCTTCCTCCAGCAAAAAGGTCCATCCCCTGTTGTCCTCTCACATCAAAACATCAAAATGTGAAATAGATTTTTCACATAAAAAAAATCAAAATCAAAACAAAACAATCACCAACATATTTGCTTAGAACTGTTTTTACTCATAAATGGCGCTTGATCTGTGCAATTTCTCTCCTGATTCATATGAAATTGCCACATTGTGAAAGCATATAATAAGGATTTTTTAATTTTTATTATGAACATGCAGGCTTTTTTGTTTCCAAGAGTTAATTGGGGACTGATTGTTGTGGATAACATTTGTGCGTTATGCGATGACTTCTTTCTGACGGCACAGTCATAGCAGAGGATCCATTAGTGATGTATGCTAATGGCTTCCTCCATCTGTTTCCAATGAAGAAACTCTCTGTATCTGATGGTCAAAGGGAGTACCTTTATTTTTGGATAAACTATTCCTTTAAAGAAAAAAAAATGACACATTTCACCTTCAAGCAATGTGAAATAGTTATTATGGATCAGTTTCTGTCACAGTTATAAATTTTAAACCTTTTGGCTGTTTACAACTCCCTTTGTATGCAACAGGTGCGTCACATTACAGTCATTTTACTGTCTGTTGCGTCAATGAATGTTGGACGAACATTCCTGCAATGCTCGACATAGTTGCATGTGAGTAAAATAAGAAAAATCCATTGTGAAATAAACAGATTTTTAAACAGATTTTTTATTAAATTAATCTGCTGTCATCACATTAACATCTTCATTCTTGGCTGAATTGAAGTAAATGGCCAGAGCATAATAAAACACACAATGTCCTGCTCAAACACCCAGTAATCCAGAATATCTTGATTAAAAACACAAACATAACATTTTTCTGATGCAACATTCACCTCTCTTCTACATCTGAGAGGTCTTTTTTTGTCTGTTGGAATGATATAAGAACACAGATGCTAGCGCAATAGCCAATGGTGAGCAGGAGGGGGCTGGCCTGGACCACTCTCCACTCCATCCTGTCTTTTAAAACTCTGGGAAGTTCACGAAACTATCAGACTTGATTTTGAAGGACGGGGGGGAAACAAACTCATTGGTCAAGCCACTCAAGAACTTGACAACTTGTGTCTTTAATTTATTTTTTGTTACCAACAGCTGCCCATCTGTGGCTGTGGCACTATGTGGGACTTCACAGTCGTGACATTGGTGCTGTCTACCGTCTTTGTTGTGTCTCTGGCACAAGGTAATGTCATTTAAATAATCTCATAATTGTCTTAATTAGAACATGTAAGGATGTTATTCATTATGTAACAGTTTGGATACAGACGTCAGCACGTAAGACTTAAGGGGGGAAAAAACAGTGAGAGCTTGTTTGTTTGTGAAAGCTTAATCAACTTACATGGCTGGAGTGATGTTTAGTAAATCACACAGTTGTTGCATACAGAACTGCTTCTGTTTGCCTCACTGCTATTAATGGACACTTTGAAAGTAAAGTTTTTACTAATTATGTAAATTCAAAAAGATGAAGGTGATGAATGTGAATTTTAACTAACTACCATCTGCTCCGGCTGTTATTTATTGCAGTAAACAACTGCAGTACTAGTGATTGGACATGAAAACAGAACAGAAGTGGCAATGGCACCTTATCATATTGCCATTTATGAAATTTCCTTTCAAAAGTCTTATTCAAAATACTGTGTCACAAAGCACCATTATTCTAAACGTAATGCAAACTATTTCTGATTCCTCCCAAAAGTCTTCGTACTGGAAAAGTAAGGTAGGCTATGACTGTTGAGGAATTCATTATTTGAATGACTGACTGTCATGAATACTGGGAAACTGCCCACCAACCCAGACTGAAATTTGGAGCAGCACCGTTTCATTTGCCTCTATTCCATTCACTGTCACTCCATCTCGCCTCCGGTCCACCTCAACTTCTTCACGGAATTTATTACCTGTTTCCCAACACGCGTAGACAGCCGGCACGGAAAATAGCACCTGACATTGCTGAGCTCTAAGTCAATCCTTTTAAAAACCTTTAGGACTAAAATTCGTTTTTAAATAACCAGATGTCGCTCAGTCATCTGGTAATGAGCTACAAGCCCGCGCGTCCGTGCCAGCTTCATCCAGGGCACGGCGAAGCCATTTTCAATGCTCCAAAGTAAATATTGCCACTCTCTAATCTGCTCCATTCAAACGATTTATTCTCCAGATGTTTCACTTTGCTCTGAAGTTCAGCTGCCC
>JADLZN010012025.1:0-54831 GCA_018155175.1 Sinocyclocheilus anophthalmus
CTCTCTACACGGCGCGCACACACACACACACACACACACACACAAGAAGTGTGATGGAACAGAGAGAATTATTGGCATATAAAATCAAGAAATCTGGCATAAATCTGAAAATTTCCACACATAAATGAAGGACTGGTACTAGAGCACAAATGCAACATGGAACAAGCATGTTCACTCACTCACACACACACACGGGGTGTGCCTCACATGTCCTGAAAAGTGAAGCTGCAGGCTCTTTGATCGCCCCCTGGTGGCTGGCTGCAGTACAGGTCATAAACCCCGCCCTCTCCATGTAAACGAATGGGACTTGAGTCAAAATAAAAAAATAAATTACACTTCAAATACAATTTTTCCGAAGGATGGTTTTGGTCATTTAAGGTAGTTGTAATCACGCTGATATATGTTCAATTGTTCGTTTTTGTGATAAGTTTGATTTTAGCTAGTAATTTGATGCTAAAAAAATCCCGTGCATATGGTTGATTGGGTGGGGCGAGTTTGGCGGGAGTTATTATACCCGCGGGCTCAATCACGACACTGCGCAGACTACTACTCCAAACGAATCTCTACTGCGCAGACTCTGGCTCCAAATGGCGTAATACTCAAGATGGCAGTGGCATTACTCAGATGCTTTGGCTTCACTTTTCTGTAGTGGAAGGAAGTGGAGACGCCTCGTCCATCTTTTTTACCAATCTATGACACACACACACACACACACACACACACACACACACACACAGGTGTTGGGGCATATTGAGATACCTTTGCAAAATACAGATTTTGTCGTGTATTTTTTATGGATTTTAGAATATTAATAATATTCACAAAATGATATCATAAAAGTTGTGAGGAGAAAATTGACACATCAAAAAAAATGAAGGAAACTGAAATGAGTCCTAAGGGCCTTGTGGATATAGTGTCATTGGCACTTTTTCTTTTAACTATAATTCTTAAGTTTTTCTCGAACCTGAGATAGCAGTATTCTATCCCTAAAACATAGACCAATGTGCGAAACGATTCTATTAATTGTAGGTCATCATTAAATAAATTTGGACATAAAAGAATGATTTTTCATACAACTAATGTGTAAAGTATTTGTGCAGTAAATAGGTAAAAAACTACCAAATATCCACAAAAACACAGCATAAATGTATAGCTGAGAAGTAAATAAAAAGAATGATATATAGTTTGTCATATAAAAATTTATATTTCCTTATGCAATCGCTCTGTAAAAGTTTGGGGTCTATCTGACCCCAAGGATGAAAATCATAAACCCTATTAAAGGCGAGCTTAAGGGTTAAAATATATTAAAATGCAATGTATTTCTGTAATGGCAAACTGCATTTTCAGCAGTCATTACTCCAGTCTTCACATGATCTTTCAGAAATCATTCTGATATGTTGATTTGATGCTCAAGAAACATTTATCACTGTTGATTTTTTTTTTCTTCAGTTTTCTTTGGTTTTTCAGGATTCAGTGAATTTAAAGTTCAAAAGAACAGCATCGCTTAAAGAAACTCGCAAATATTATTAAATCGTTACTGGCACTGTGATTATTTTAATGCATCCTTTCTGAATAAAAGTATTAAATTCTTAGCAGACTTAATATGTGAATAATAGTCTATTGTCATGTGAACTTTGTAGTGGGAACTTTTAAACAGTAGTATATGTAATGAACCAATTATTATGTTAAATTTGCCAATCTAGAGGAATTTTTCATGATTATGTGTGTTTACCAGGCAAAAGTTATAGAAGCAAGACAGGCCCTGACAGAAATCACGAAACAAAACACAGAGAGACTATGTAAAATGAACAGCCTGCTCAGCCAGAAAAAAGCATTGGATGAACAACTCAATGCCAGACAGCGGAAGACGGTATTTTCATTCATTATTCACATTTGATCACTTTCTTTATTGAATTCTTCACATATTTGTTGTTAAGAAAGTCAAACTTCTGACATGATTTAGTTTACTCAATTCCAGTTTAAAACCATCTTGAACTGCTGCAATATTTACTGCAGTTCATTCACAAATGAAGCAGTAGCAGCACCTGCAGCTGTGAATGTACAGTATATGCAGGGAACGTAGAAGTCCACCGCTTGAGAGGATTCTAGAGAAGCAGTCCTGTAAACTTTGGTTCCGACAATATTAGTTCCCAAGCAAAATGGAGGAGAGGTTGGTTATTGCTGTGGCGGGTTTCCCAATAATCTACAACGTGTCCCAAAATGATGCGTGGACCAAGGTGTCTGACTCTGAGATTGTTGGTGTTCCTGGTGAGATGCTGATGTGCATCAACGTTATAGGAATAACAATCTAATGATATAATAAATAATAATATAATAGTCCCAGTTCACTTTTAAACCTTTAAATCAATTTTCCTGATTATAATTACATTAAGTAATGTTTATACCTGATTATACTCATAGTAACATTTTCAATGCAGTATTTTTACAGTGTGGTATTAGTGCTTTATACATTATTAGGTAAAGGATCTTAATACTTCGTCCACAACAATATTTAATGAGGTTAACTTAACGTTACCCTCCTTGTGGTCAGTCTGCACAAGATCAACAAGCTTGATTGCTTTGTGGCCCCTTTAAATACAAGATAAGCATTAGATCTACATCAGAGCATCAGAGCGTCCACGAATCTTTCTACAGCTATGTTTGAGGCTCTCGGTGTGAACGCACAGTAAAGCACCAAGTATTTAGTTTGCGCCGAAGAGGAGACTCGCGCTCGCGCATTATATTAATGTGCTTTCGCTCTACAATATATGCGCTCTTGACATTTATCATTAAAACAACGCCATATACTTCGCTTTCGCCATGGAGATGTAGGACACGTCCGGGCGTCGACATGGGCTTTCTTTTTACACTCATTTTGAACTTTTTGGTGTATATACTCCATGTTCAGTGCAGTAAGCAACCAAATACGCATTATGTTTAAGTAAATGTTAAATGATTCATTGCATTTTATATCTAATATATATTTACTAAATGTGTGTAATGTAATGCATTTTGGCCATTGCGTGTTTTGTATCGATCATTGGTGTAAAGTACTGTGTGAGCTTCGCATTAGTGAACGGTGCAGATTATAGAAGACCAAGAGGAGAAACTAGCTTTTAGGGTTACATGCATGGCCGGATTTACCATTTGGCTTGAATGGGCTGCAGCCCAGGGGCCAAAACCTTGTGGGGGCCCCGCCTTAACCCGTTTACATTTGTTCAGTTATGTGCCAGTCAGAAATGATTAGCCTCATTTCAACAATTGCGCACAGGGGCCAGCCGGGGCTAACAACTTCCAACTACGACCTTCGAAGCCATAATCAAGCAGCATAAACCGGAATGTATGATTTTTTTTTTCACATAGAAAAAGGCCACGCGTATTAAATCACGTCTGCGCTGCGCCGAATCGCAGATTAGTTTGTGACCACATGCATACTTTAAA
Source organism: Sinocyclocheilus anophthalmus (assembly GCA_018155175.1). Classification (NCBI taxonomy): domain Eukaryota; kingdom Metazoa; phylum Chordata; class Actinopteri; order Cypriniformes; family Cyprinidae; genus Sinocyclocheilus; species Sinocyclocheilus anophthalmus. Next base: position 3,442 of record JADLZN010012025.1, read on the forward strand.
CGCTTCCATTAAGCCTTTAGCCCAAAAGAGGCACATTTACAAAGATAATGATACATTCTCACATGTTCACGCCTCACTTCTTGACAGAGGATGGTTCTTTATTATATTAATGTTCCACTAAATTAATCTGAAGAGTTTTGAGCGCTCTCGTCCAAAGACTATACCCATAATATCTTACAGGGACTTTGTCCCGTCTCAATACCTCCACACAAGTGAAGCAGACAATTTCATCACGACGATTTAAAAATAAAAATAGCCATTTAAGGGTTTGTACGGTCATGAAACCCCAGAAAGCTTTGGAAAATGTGTGAAATATTGACAAAAAAAAAAAAAAAAAAATCTCTATATAATAGAATATATGTTTAATCGTCCTGAATCTCGGATTGCGCATTTTGGTTTGACTCATTTTCGCAGGTTTCGCACGTTTGGAAAATTCCCGCAAACATTTATTTAATATACAATGTAGGTTAGATGAGTTAAAAAAAATTCACACAGAATATCAGATTAAGTCAGTCATTTGAAAAAACAGCTTGTGTGGTTCAGCTGTACCGCGTCTTCTCGCTCTCACTCTCTCAAAATCGCCTCATATCAGCGCATCTCGTCTGCACCAAGAGAGCTGCTGCAGGCTTCCATACAAGACTTTAGCTCAGCTGACAGAACTGATACTTGCCTAATCGGGTCAGTGTTGCATCATCACAAAAGTTTATCATTTGCACGTCTTTTTAAACCAGTTGGTACTCTTCTGTGCGCTCAGGGTTACATCCAAAGCGCGCGCGCATGAAGCCGCATCGCAAACACCTCCAGAATAAGTGATTGTTTTCATTGTTTCTGACTCAAGAGATCTTGCATTTCAATCAATAATGTTACATAAAGACAATTAAAAGGTCAGTATAAATGAACAAGTTATTAGCAATAGCACAAGGATACAAATGAAACAAACTGTGTTTGAACTTTTTCAGGTAGGCTTGCCTAAAACTAACAGTAGCTGCTACTATTCAGGAACAAAATACTATGATGTATAAAGTCATAAATATAGATTATATATTATTCCATATTAAATATGAAAAAGTTATTTAGTCAAGAGCAATTTTCTTTTGTTCTTTAACACAGACTGACAGACAGACAGCAGGCATACTAAAAGATGATCATTTTAATGACCAAATGTTAATGTAACACTGTTAATAAGTAGGCCTTTGGGGTAGGTGAATAATGTAACAACAAAGAAATCACTCACTGTTCTTGATTGAATAACTTTTGTAACTTTAATTTTAAGGATTAATCTGTTGTTTAGTTTACAGTGAATTTACTGTTTTTAATTACAGTTTATTCCATTTCTGCAGCATCTCTGTACCTGAATGTTTTCCACCAAAACAAAACTAAACTAAAACGAAATTCAGGTCCTGAGTTTAAATGATAACATTGGTTAAACAAATTATAATACTTAGCATTCGGGCATTCAGTGATGTGATGAGTAGCTAACTTATGTTTTGCATTGAAGTAACGTCGGCACAGTCGCAGCCTGGCTTATAGAAAGCAAACAATAGCATAATAATCATAATTTTCTCGCATATGCTTGATAAAATCTGAACCTTTGGGTTAAAATAACGGAGCATAGGTCATGAAGCCCATCTGACAAGTCTTGAATTATTGTGAATGAACCGCATTAATGCTTACGATATAGGAGTTAGCTAGCAAAACTAGAGTCCTTTTTCGAATATCGCAATCGCAAACGCACTAATAAACAAGGAAACAAAATTCCTGCGGTGTCTACCCCCCAATCAATGAGTCCCGAGCAAAACAGGTTTGGTTTTCTCAGCATTACACGGACCAGAATGGTTTCAAAAGGCTATAAGACAGTCTTTGCAAGTAAATTAATTAGCATTTAAACGAATCGGTTGATGAATCGGATTCAAGCACTCATTAGACATGTCACTTGCTGCCACCTATGGCGTAGGTAGTTCATATTGAACCAAAAACGTAGCTCTTATTGCGTTTTTGCAATCATTTGAATATTCTACATTAAAATGGTTGTATTTTAAATTTACATAACTTGTGCAAAACCATCTATGGATTTTGTTTATAGTGATTTCAGTTGATATTAAGTCAGCCAACATGGTGATTTAGTTCAGAGATTTTAGATTTAAATTAAAATCTGGACATAAAAAAGAACACGATATGACCATACATTTCAAAACATCTCTTTGGTTTTTTTCTTCTCAGTGTTATTTCGGGTTTTTGATCTCCAACTGATCTCAGCTAATTTTGTGTATTTTGGTTAACTCCATAATACTGTTCAGTGAGGGCATTATAGTATAGATGAGGGCCCAAAATACCTCAAGCTCAAGGGGCCCTTGGCCGAATCTGCCTGGTTTTACAGGCAGTGGCACTCACTGCAAATGATTTCCAGCTCCACCTCTCTGGACGTCTAATGTAGAGGTCTACACGGAGGACAACAGCACGGGGGGCTGAATCATAAAACTAGTTTACCAAATAAGCCAGGCTTATTTCAGTTAGTCTGACTTATTTTCACTTGATTTGGTTTCATAAAGCAAAATTACCATAGCTCAAGCTCAGTCACTCTGGCAACTTATGCTGGGAAACTAACCTGTTCCGGAGCCGGAGCAGGCTAACTGTCAGACTAAGCTGAGCTCCTGCTCCTCTAACACTGACCAATAGGAACGCATTGATATAAACTGTTAAAAGTTGCTATTATTGTTAACAATAGTTATTTATGCAATATGTGATATTTAAATTCTACTTTCCAATCCCATTATTTGGAGAGAAGTATTTCTCTAAGTCCCAATTTATTAAATTTGCTAGATTGAAATTTTAACCATTTTCTTTGACAACTCCTCTCTTTCCCTGGTAATTACTGCAAAATATAGTAGTAGAACATGCTCACTAGTCTGCTTTACCACTGGATATTCATAATCCTGGTTGATGACGTGTCCATGTCTCCCTGATAAGTGCAAACTTGCTCTGGCAGCCGATTTCATTAGCCAACTCAATTGCACAGTCATCAAAAGTTCAGACTTAAAGCAAGGGAAAAGTCTCTCATCATTAATTCACCCTCAAATTGTTTCAAACCCACATTTTTTCTTCTGCTGAACTCAAAAGAAGGAACCCACACATGTTAGTTTCATTCATCCTCAGTGACTTTAGACTGATAGTTTAGATTTAACTCTAGTGTTCACTTTGACAGTAACATCCTTTTTGTTTTGTCATAATTTTTCATCAGAGAGACACCATCTCCTCTATTTTTACACTGCGCTCACCAAACCTGATGGACTCTCTGGACCTGTATTTAGTGCAGTAGGTGTGTATGATGACAGACGGATCTCTCGCTACAGCAATGAAGAACAAACCTGGAAAAGAGACTGTTTGGATGCAGAAATCTGGAGAGATACCAAAGAACCTCGTGACCCTAGAGACTGGTTTCTACATCAGGTTAACGCTCTGGCAAACTGCACAAACTCCACATGTGATGGTGAATGCATTGGGTTTTATTGGAATGACACTGATATCTTTTTAAGTGTCCAGTTATTTTATGGGCCACCAGGGCCGTGCAGAGACCTTTGGAGTGGCAGGTGCTCGAAGTATAAAAGGGGCACATGGAGCACGGCTTTTAATAGGGCTGTGCTCCTTGCTGAGACATGTATCGAAACGGATGCTTCTGTATTGATAGCAGAAAATGCCATGATGCAGTTTTCAAAAAGAAACCATTTTAAGTTTAAAAGTTAAAGAAATTTTTCTTTGCACCTCTTAATCCCTCTGGAATTAGATACGGAATTATAGCCTATTATACCTATTATTATTATTATTATTATTATTGAGTTTACAAGGTATGGTGGTTTTGCTGTTGTAAACACTACTACTGTTGTTGTTGTAGAAAAATATTTCTGTCTTATTTCATTTTATATTATATATTATATATTATATAGTATTATATATTATCTTATCGTGTTTCTGAAATTTCTAATTTTTTGAATGATAAGATAAAAAAAAGGATTTGCTAAGTATAAAATCGTAAGATGGAAAATCAGTAATAAGAGCTTGTTTTATCAGAGTGTGATAATTATTTTAAAGGGTCATATGATGCTGCTAAAAATAATTATTTTGTGTATTTGGTTTAATGAAATTTGTTTATGCGGTTTAAGGTTAAAAACGCATTATTTTCCACATACTGTACATTTTTGTTTCTCCTCTATTCCCCGCCTTTCTGAAATGCATCGATTTTTTACAAAGCTCATCGTCCTGAAAAGCGAGGTGTGCTGTGATTGGCCAGCTATCCAGTGCGTTGTGATTGGCTGAATACCTCAAGTGTGTGACGGAAATGTTACGCCCCTCACATACTGTGATGCCCTGTCCGGCCGGAGCTACGAGACATAAACATTAAAACCCATTGTAAACGAGGCGTTTGTTGCATCCAGTGGGACATAATTACTGATTATAATGACTTATATTGTCTTTTTACGCTTTGCGTTGCATTGCGCCGCGTAAACATAAAACCTGTCTGCATTTGTGATCGGAGAAATGACAAACAACAACGCTACTCTACACTGCTCAAAACTCACGTTTGATCATCATTGACAAAGCCCTTTAAATGAAAACTTACTTAAAGTCTGTGAGTCAGAACTGCCGGCATTTTAGTCTACTCTCCCAGGATCAGTAAACAGTCCTCCATAAATGGTCCGTTGATCCACAGCACTAAGTTGATGTATTCCCTCAGCACCAGCACAGATCAGCTCTAGGCATGACGAAGCTGATATTGTCCTCTTTTGGAAGACCAACAAAGTAGTTTCGCTTTCACAATGAAACACAGTGCTTTCACGACATGGCGGCAGCGGCAAAAATACTAAAGCGAGAATAAAAGTTACGACTTCTTTCTTTGCGTGAACATTTGGGCGGCGTTATGCTAATATTTCCACATAGTGAGGTGGATATGTGGGGGTGTGTTAGAACGAGTTGTTTTAGGTAGGCGTGGCTGACTCTGAATTTTTATGAAGAATATCTCTTTGGATTGAGACTTTAGTCTTTGCAACTTTACAGATCTTCTTTATGCACCAAGAGCTTGTACCACTCCAAAGAAAAAGGAAAAAATGAAATCGCATCATATAACCCCTTTAAACACTTCACTTACATGTTTCATGTTTGGTTGTCTAGATTTAATTCAATAGACAGGAGCGATATCCTATGCAGCCTGCAGTTTAATTCGTTCCAAAATGAGAGAAGTGTCCCAGTCTTCAGCCGGTGTGCCCAGGAGGGCCACCAGATGACTGTGTTCTGGGAGCACATGGCTTGTGTTGTTTGTCTGTTGCCATGTGCTCTCTCTCCTGTCTATTGTCTTGCCCCTCCCGTCTTGTTACCTCGTTATAGTTTAAGTTGATCCACTTGTGTCTCCCTCGTTAGCCTCCTCGTTTGGTTCCTATTTATTCTCCTTTGTGTCTGCCGTCCTGTGCTGATCCGTCATTTCTCATTGTGTGTGTTTTCGTGTCTGCATGTGTGCAGCTTTAGCTCTGCCTGTCTGTTTTTCCCCCCCGGGGTGGTTTGAGTTTGTTTTTGTTTAATATTATTATTAAAGAAAGAACCATTCCTCCTGCACTTGAGTCCTCGCTTCATCTCCCCGCACGCACCATGACAGAACGGATCAGCCAACATGGGGACTCAGCGGAGAATGGGCTCACCCCGACTACCGGTCTCTACTCTCTCCAGCCCGCTCTACCAGCGCATGCTCCAGCTGGATACCTTGAGCTCCCTCCGTCAACGAGGGACTGATCTGAGGGAGTTTGCATGGAGTTTAGGAATGCTGCAGAGGGGCTGGGCTACAATGACTGTGCACTAAAGGACTTATTGAATTACGCCCTGGATAAGCCCATTAGCCCCTGGAGCATGCTAAGGTGCAAGCATGCATCCTTCGAGGGGTTTGTGGAGTTCGTGGCACATTCTTCAGCTAAGGGGCCTGCAGCGCCTCCCGTGATGGCCGACAAGGCTGCAGCGCCCCCGAAGGTGACCGAGGAAGCTGCCGTGCCCCCAGTGGTGGCCGAAGAGGTTGCAGCGCCCCCAGAGGCAGCTGATGAAGCTGTAGCGTTCCCGGTGGTGGCCGAAGAGGTTGCAGCACCCCCGGAGGTGGCAGATGATGCTGCAGTGCCACACTCTCGGAAACGGAGGAGGGGAAGGAAGAATGGGTCCGCCTCGCCACACCTAGAGGTGGCCGGAGAAGCTGCAGCGCCCCCAAAGGTGGCTGACGAAGCTGCAGCACCCCCGGTGGTGGCCGAAGAGGTTGCAGCGCCCCAGAGCGTCTGATAAGCTGCAGCGCGCCTGGTGGTGGCCGAAGAGGTTGCAGTGCCCCCAGAGGCGGCTGATGAAACTACAGAGCCCCCGGAGGTGGCCGAAGAGGCTGCAGCACCCCCGAAGGTGGCTGACGAGGCTGCAGCGCCCCCAGAGGCGGCCGAAGAAGCTGCAGCGCCCCAGTGATGGCCGGAGAAGCTGCAGCGCCCCCAGAGGCGGCTGATGAAGCTGCAGTGCCACCCTCTCGGAAACGGAGGAGAAGGAGGAAGAAGGCTTCTTCCGTCCTCAAGGCCGGGATGCCTTCCTATATCCTGTTCCCTGCCCAAGCGCCTCGCTCCGGCGCCGTCCCAAGCGCCTCGCCCTGCGGCCGCCGCCCAGCTCCTCGCCCTGCCGGCTCCGCCCAGGTTCCTCGCCCTGCCGGCGCCTCCCAAGCGCCTCGCCCTGCCGGCGCCGCCCATGCTCCTCGCCCTGCCGGCGCCGCCCATGCTCCTCGCCCTGCCGGCGCCGCCCATGCTCCTCGCCCTGCCGGCGCCGCCCAAGCGCCTCACCCTGCCGGCGCCGCCCAAGCTCGCCTCCGGCGCCGCCAATCGCCCGCCCTGCCGGCGCCCCCATGCGCCTTCGCCCTGCCGGCGTCCGCCCAGCTCCCGCCCTGCCGTCTCGCCATGCTCCTCGGCCCTTCCGTCGCCGCCCATTCTCCTCGCCCTGCCGCGCCTCCCATGCTCCTTGCCCTGCCGGCTCCGCCCAAGCTCAAGATTCACGCCCTGTCGGCTCCACTTAATTTCCGCTCTCTGTCAGCTGTACCCCAGCTGCTTGCCCTGCCGGCTCCTTCTTGAGGCAGGCTCCGCTCTTGCTGCCTGCCCTGCCGGCCCCGCCCTGGCCTCCTGCCCTGCCGGCCCCGCCCTGGCACCCTGGTTTACCTCTATCCCCAGGGCCTCTTCCACTACACGGGCCTGGCCCACCATCCCTCCCCTGATCCACCTCCGTTCCACCTCCCTCCGGGATTTCTTTTGGTGGAGCATCTGGAATCCACTCCTTAGAGAGGGGCTTCTGATACAGTCTTCAGCCGGTGTGCCCAGGAGGGCCACCAGATGACTGTGTTCTGGGAGCACATGGCTTGTGTTGTTTGTCTGTTGCCATGTGCTCTCTCTCCTGTCTATTGTCTTGCCCCTCCCGTCTTGTTACCTCGTTATAGTTTAAGTTGATCCACTTGTGTCTCCCTCGTTAGCCTCCTCGTTTGGTTTCTTATTTATTCTCCTGGATTCTGTCATCCTGTGCTGATCCGTCATTTTTTATTGTGTGTGTTTTGTGTCTGCATGTGTGCAGCTTTAGCTCTGCCTGTCTGTTTTTCCCCCTCGGGGTGGTTTGAGTTTGTTTTTGTTTCTTTTTTTATGACTAAAATAAAGTACCATTTCTCCAGCGATTGAGTCCTCGCTTCATCTCCCCGCACGCACCGTGACAAAGTGAATATCTGGAGCGCTCAACTCTCTCATGCAGTATATGTTTAGTTCATACTCGATGCCGGAGGGCGCTCTCCTACAGAAAGTCCAAAACAGACTCATAGAAGGAATGACTTATGACCTACGGAAATCAAAAGCATCCGTCTATGTCTTGTAAGCTGAGCTGATAAAAAGCAGAAAAAACGTAAGACAAAACACACGATTGCGAAATATACGTTTTATGTGTATAAATAAACTATATGAATAATGCAGACAGTACTGATTGACATATCATTTAGTAGCCTATAGAAACTATAAAATATATTTCCTGTCTTATTCTGTGATAAAGATGGGGAAAAGGTGCTCATAGTAGTTTTTATAAACCGATCATAAAATTGTCATTAGGAAAATATTGAACCAAAATATTATAGCCCATTGTTGCAGCTAAACTTACTTCCACAGGCTACAAACAGCGATATAAACAACAACTGTGCATGCTCTCTTCACGCCGTTCTTGTATAATAATAATAATTTAATAATATAACTATACATGCACACCGCTCCGCTGAGAACTCCACTTACCGGCAGCCACGGACGTTATGAAGGCATCTTGGTAGTGCGCTACATTAAACTAAAGGTGTCTGAACGTGAGGGATAGTCCCTGATGAGATCGTCAGGTGAAAGGTCGTCATCATCATGTGGATAATTTTATTTACGGCTAAATTATTAATTAATTTTACTAATATATTTAGATTGGGCAGGCCTTCACATAATGGCGTTTAAAATATAAAATAAAATAACATGCTCAAGCACCCACCGCACCCCCCTCTGCACATGCCTGTGGGCCACTTTATATATTCTTTTAACTTGTAAAAATTTCTTATGTTGTTTTTTGATTATTATTATTTAAATGTTTAGGCCTCCATACACTACAGAGGAGAGTTGGCTGTGAGGTGGAGAAACGTCCAGATGGATCAGTGATGCATGTGAATGCATTTGATGAGTACGGATATGATGGAGAGCAGTTTATTGCCTTTCATTCTGCCACAATGCAGTGGATTGAGAAAACTCCAAAGGCAAAAGAAACCAGAATGAAGTGGAACAATCAACGAGTTCGCAGACAAGTCCTGAAGATGGTCCTCAAGAACTGCATGAACTGGATCTCCACATTTAATGATTCAGTCAGAGGTATGCATTGCTCTAACTAGAACTAACTTTTTTTTTTTTACTTGTGTTTTATGATTTAATCAGTATGATTTATTCTTGCTTCTTATTGCAGCTCCTCCAGTTCTTCACATGTTTGCATCTGTAGCTCCTCGAGACCAAAGCAAGCTGATTCTGACCTGTCTGGCCACTGGCTTCTACCCCAAACACATAGAGATGAACATCACACTAAACAACATCACACTCCATCCCTTCAGCTCTACTGGAGTCAGACCTAATGATGATCAAACCTTTCAAATAAGAACCAGTGTGAAGATACACCGAGATGAGAAACAGGGTTATGAGTGTCGTGTCCTGCAAAGCAATCAGACATTTACAATATCATGGGGTAAATATGACCATATTACCAGTCAGAATTTAATATTGTGTGCAAAATTGTTGTAGATTCGTACTGCAGCTGGCAGCTCAGTCAGACTTTCTTAAAGGGGTCATATGATGCTATTTTAAAGATCATTATTTTGTGTATTTGGTGTAACAGAATATGTTGACATGCTTTAATGTTCAAAAAACACATTATTTTTCAAATACTGTACATTATTGTAGGTCCTCTATGCCCCACCTCTTTCGTTTTCAACAAAGCCCCCTCCTTTGACAAGCGCAGTCTGCTCTGATTGGCTAGCTGACCCAGTGCATTGTGATTGCCGAACACCACAAGCACGCGTCGGAAAATGTAACGCCCCTTACCATAATCACAAGCTTCATCTTTCAAAATAAATGTCAAGACAGTTAATAATGTCATTAGTTTTACCATCAGTTCAACCTGAAAGGGCAACAGAGTCGCGTGACAGACACAGTGATGATGCAGTACACAAGCCGCGGTTAAGACAGCTGACGTGCTATGATTTCTGACAGACTGTTCACTCTCCTGTGATGTGACCCTGTTCCCCTCACACACACGACGCATTACTCTGCGCAAAACTCATTTGAACAGTCAATAGAAAATACTTAACTAATAACAAAACAGTAGCTGATTCATAAGTGCCAGATTGTCATAGCAAAGTCTGAATTGACCCTTTTTTTTTTTTTTTTAGAAATACCTTTTTTGCACAGCCGCTTGTAACTTCAGGGTCAAAAAACTGTCGTCCATAAATGCGTTGCACAAATTCGAACATCAGGGTTGTGCTGTTCTGTTGTAAATAAATCTTAACCAATGATTCCTAATTGCATCTACTTCCGGAAGGCCAAATAAAGTGCTTTTGCTTTCGCACTGAAACACACAGCGTCTCCCTGACATTGCTGCATCAACACTACTGCTGTTCCTAAACCACGCCCTTCTTTCTTTGCGTTAACATTTGGTCGGCATTATGCTAATATTTCCACATAGTGACGTAGATATGTTGGGGTGTGTTAGAACAAGCCGTTTTAGGACGGCGTGGCTGACTCTTAACTTTTATAAAGAATATCTCTTTGGATTTGAGACTTTAGTCTTTGCAACTTTACAGATCTTCTTTATGCACCAAGAGCTTGTAACACTCCAAAGAGAAAGGAAAACTTGAAATCGCATCATATGACCCCTTTAAATCATAGTATTTGTTTGTTGCATGAATTTATAAAATGGTTAAAACATTTATGTTTGGTTTTATTTTTTTTATTATTTTTTTTTTTATTCAGATGGAAGTCTGGAATCTAGACACCATTATTTGCTGGAAGGATTAATTGCAGTTGCTGTTGTATTTGCAGTTGCAGTCTTATTAATCATGCTTTTAATCTACAACGGGATAAATGGTGAGTTCATATTAATTAAAGGAATAAAGTGTCATATTTCCAGATGTGTTGCTCTAGATTTGATGTAAATCAAAATCTGGTTCTCATTTGTCTTTAACCTGAGATGAATTATTCAATTCGATATTTATTTAGCATTTAAATATAGAGACCCTGCTGTAAGATTATAACCTTTATATGCTCAAGAATGTAAAACGTATACTGAATATTTATGAAATCAGCATGAGCTTGTCTTAATGCTAAAGTTTTCTAATAATATATTGTGTCATCTCTAGGCCAGATGACCTGTAACGGTTCAACCAGAAGTGAGAATGTCAACACATTTTCAGCGGATCCCCTGACTGCAAGTGATTCATGTGAGAGCAGTGCATGAGAAACACACTGGTGCAGATGATCCAAGTATCACCACTTCATATTCATGTTCTTCAGTGAAAATGTATAGAAATTATAACAGTAATGGGATCTGATAAAGATTTTACATGGAAAAAGGGGATGGTCCCTTATTGTTCCCTTTCCAGTGAACACAGGAGAGCTCCAGTGTTTCCCCTGCCATTATATTCGGCCCGGCCCGCCCCCAAACGGCACCCCCCGCCCCCCTTGAAGGTCAAATTAATTTTATTTAATTATATTTTCTCAATAGCGCCAGATCACAACAAAAGTCATTTAAAGTTACCTATCCTATAGAACAGGTCTATACCTTGTTCCTTTATTAAAACAAAACTAAATAGCCTTATGTTATTTATCTTATTCACACGATGGCATGTAATTTCGGTCTCTACGTTATGGTCGCGCTCTCTGTATCGCACACAGCGGAGTTCCGCTCCGATGCACACTCACACACACACACACACACACACACCAACACACACACACACAAGGGAGCACACTCTCACTCACACTAGTATTTGTAATATTAAGTCGCAAAACGACTATTTAAATATGAATTTGTGTCTCTGTGTTAATGAATGGTGCAGACGTGCGGTTTTGTTTACCACTCGTACTGAAGTGCACGTGATGCTTGCGGTGATTTTAGCTTCTGCCGTCTCACTAAATGAGGACATTAATACATGAACAACATCTCCAGAACTGCTCTGAGACTCACTTCACCAGCATTTGACCATTTCATTTGAGTAAAACTATCCTCATATCATACACACACAGAAATGTAAAGGTATTCACGGCAACCCGTCAAAAAAATGTTTTTTTTTTTTTTTTTTTTTTGTGTAACTTGAGGGCATTGCGGCAGAAATATATTACTATTGTTCAGTAGAATGTACGTAATAGGCTGCTACTACTACTACTACTAAAATTATTACAACCTTATTTTTAAGGAATAATCATACAATATGTCTTCAATGTTTTACTTGTAATATTAAATGACCTTTATTTTCCAAAAAAATTTCATTACTTTGAGCAAAAAATCATAAGGCTATTGTAAGAATAAATTAAACTTGTTTTTATGCTTTCAATAATTAGACATGCTAAAACCATAATTTGGTTACAATAAAACATAAGGTTTGAAGATTTACCGTAAACCTAGGGGAAACACTGAGCTCTATATAATCAAAGACTATTTAATATACATTTCAGATTTAAATATATAGAACATTTTAAGAGCTGAAGCCTTAATACTTTTTGTTTTTTGTAGCCAATATTTATTAAACTTTATTTATTTTATGAATTTTTGTTATGCATCTATTGCCGGTAGCACCAGCTGTGCACAAATTACGACTTAGTCTAATTGTGTCAATTAATGAATGAAAATTCATGGAAATACAAAGGTTGTACTTCCTTCGCCGGCTGAGGAAGTTTAACCTGCCACATGAGCTGCTGAAGCAGTTCTACTCGGCCGTCATCGAGTCTGTGCACTTCAATAACTGTCTGGTCTGGTTCAGCTACAAAATCAGACATCAAAAGACTACAGAGAACGGTTCGGACTTCTGAAAGGATTATTGGTGCCCCTCTGCCCAGACTCCAAGATCTTTACATCTCCAGAGTGAGGAAAAGGGCTCAGAAAATCACTCTGGATCCATCACATCCAAGCCATCTCCTTTTTGAACTTTTGCCATCTGGTCGGCGTTACAGAGCACCGAATACCAGGACAGCCAGGCACAAGAACAGTTTCTTCCCCCAGGCAATCTACCACATGAACAGTTAAGCGTTCCCCCCATTGTGCAATAAAAATGTGCAATAACCTTATATTTATTTGTTACCACCTCCATCCTAGTACATCCCTGCATCTCTTTCTGTTTTGTTGTAGTCTCGGAAACTCTTGTATCAAAATCAAAATCCCAGTAGTAAATACGACTTGAGAGGCATTCATATCTAATTTCCGTTTAGGAAACTCGTATTTATGATAATTCCGATAGCAGCATTATTAGTCACACATTTACATGTCCTTTTGTTTGTTACAAACTAACTAGTAGTTACTTCCCCAGCTGGTGCGACCCCCATCTTAATTGTATTATGCACTTTAAACCAAAAGACAGTGTTTTACAATCGCTGTCCTGGAGTAAATTGTGCAATGTTGAGGTGCTACAGAACCAGAGTGAAGACATTGCTTTCGTTTCATTCTTTCCTATCTGTTGCCTTTTGGTCCTTTTCAGTTTATTACGAAGGATTTCTTATGTTGAAAGTAATTGTTTAAAAAGCTTTTGTCATTTTTTTTTTAACTTGGCAGGGCTCGCAAAATTTCTAAATCCCTGGTAGCCCTTCGGGCAGGCATTCTTCAGATTTTGGTAGCCCAAAAATGAATTTAACTAGCCCGAATAAAAGGTTTTATTTTTTCTTCAAATAACAAGTCAAGAGAGTAGGGGTGCAATGGATCACAAAATCCACGGCTCGGATTACATTTATCATATCACATTTTGAGTCACAGATCGGATCATTTTTCAGATGAGCAAAAAAAAATATGGTTCTTTATTATTTAAGTAACACTTATTATTTAAAGAACAATTTACTACTTCGATACCACAGCAAAAACTAGTAGCATATAGGGATGTGACGATTCACTCAACTCACGATGTGATATGATTCACGATACTGATTTCACAATACAATTTTCTCACAATTTCTTTAACAAAATGAGATTTAAGACAGATTTAAAAAAAGGTGTCTATTTGTTATTTCTCAGACCAAAAGGCTGCACATTACATTGTGAAATTGAAAATGTCAAACAATATACTAACTTGCAATTTAAAACCAAATCAAATAAATAATACAAATAAATGTCTCCATAAATGTTTCCATGCAAGTAAACTAAGGTTTTGCCTGTGTATTTTAATCACGATCCAAACTAAGATGCTGCATACATGTTATTTAGATTGTAAAATGTTTAAATTTGAAACAAAAACAAAATGGTCTGACTTTAGCTTTGTGATACTACATAAAAAATCTGAACGAAACAAAAACAGCAGATGGGCTGAAAGAGACACAATTTCACTCTCTGACAGCAGGTGGTGCTTAAACAGCAGGTATTTATAGGCTGCTGCCCCTTTAAGACCGAATGCATGGATCCAATATAATGATGCACTTGCTATTTCTTTCTCCACTGTTTAGGCTTGAATGTTTAAATTGGTAAGACTTAGAAACACGTGTAAATGATAAACTATGATCCGTTTCACCCCTACAAGCGAGTGAACAACGTGAATTAAGGAAGGGATTTTATATCACTATTCAAGATAGCCCGTCGGGCAGGGCTGTGATACGTTTTGGTAGCCCGACTGGAAAACACAATAGCCCGGGGATGTCGGGCTAGCGATTTTGCGAGCCCTGCTTAGGTTTTTTTTGACATGAAGGGTTTTGTTCTTAAAATACTGATTCACTATCTTTGTGAATGCAGCAAATGTCAGTTTTGAAACATGCAAGTGTCATTTGTTGTTTCATTCCATCTTTAGTCATTGCATTTCCATGGCTGTTCCTTGATACAAAATGCACTTTACACTTGCTTCAGAGAATGAAAATGTTGTATGTTTGTATCTTTTTCATTTGCACAATTCTTTTACACTTTTTTTTTTCATGAACAATCTACCTACATTGTACAAGCTGCAAATGATGTAGCATGTATGCTTTTCTTTGTTGTCTTTCACTGTTTTAAACATAAATTTTTCATCTAGAACTACATTTCTAGAAACATTCGTTGCATCCCAATGTGCCTACTTATACTACGCCCTTATAGTATGTACTCTTTTGGTAAAGAAATGTACACAGTTTTGAGTGTGTTGTAGAAGAGTAGGCTAGCTTTGGGACATACTATCACGTCACACGACTGTGTCTTTAACAGACGCTCTGTTGCATCGATACCAAGCGGCAACCGTGGATCAAGACAAAATCAAATTTTGATCTGAATGTCGGCATTCAATGTACCCCGTTGACCGACCACAAAACTATCTTTATTAATACCCCTTTAATGGCAGTTTATGTAACAGGCCAATGCAGAGCATCTTTGTGGAAACTTAACAGTTCACTGTTAGAATTACTAGATGCAAAGGATAAAATTAAAGAATTAATGGCTAGCTATTGGAAAGCAGTCACAATTCAAAATGGGGTACCAATTGGGAGCTTCTTAAGTTTGACATAGGTGTTTATTTAAGAAAAGTTGGAACACTTTTAGCCAAAAAAAGAAGGGTTCTTGGGTTTTTATAAAAATCTTTATAGTTCAAGGTATTCAGAGCAGAGAGCGTCCTAATTTCTTGACTCAGTCAATGATGTTAAGGTTATATCTGAGAGTGATAGAATTTTTTGTGATAGCATTGTTACTCCTGAGGAAGTACAAAGAGCTATTAAGAGTTTGAAAACCAATAAATCCCCAGGGTGTGACAAAGTATTTGCTGATGAACTTACTCCCTTTTTAACTCTCTTTAAGAAAGTATTGAAAAAGAGGCTTTACCTCCTACATTGATGCAAGGTATCATAACATTAATTCCTAAACCTACCAATTTAGACAACTGGCGACCCATCACACTCCTTAACAATGACTATAACATTTTCGCCATAATATTTGCTAAAAGACTTAAAGATTGTTTGGATACTGTTATAGATGAGACTCAGTCTGGATTTATGAGGGACCGACATATAATGAATAATATTAGATTAGTTTTAGATTTATTGGATTAGAGTGAGTTTTATTCTTTCCCTGGATTTTCATAAAGCATTTGACTCAGTTGAACATACATTTATATTTAAATCAGTGGAAAAATTTGGTTTTAGTGAATATTTTTGTAAGGCAGTAAAAACGCTATATTACAACTGCAGCACAATTCAATTAAAATATGGCACTTCTCCTAGATTTTACTTGTCACGTGGTATTAGGCAAGGGTGTCCATTATCCCCTTATTTATTTTTACTAGTTTCCCAGATATTTGCTTCTTATATTTCTAATCGTGGTCTTCATGGTATCCCTATCACTGACAAACAGATACTCATCAGTCAACTGACTGATGATACCACACTTTTTTTGCAAGAGGCTAACCAAGTTCCTTTAGCACTAAAGTATATCTAGCAATTCTCCAAAGCATCAGGTCCGTTCTTGAACCTCTCAAAGTGTGAACTGATGTCCATCAAAGAATGTGATTTGTCAGAAATGTGTAATATTCAAATCAAAGATCGGGTATCTTATTTAGGTGTTTTTATAACAAAAAATGAATTGGAAAAATGCTCCTTAAATTGTAATTCATTAATTCAGACCGAGTACTGAAAAACTGAATATGTGGCTCCAGCGTGCTCTCTCATTAAAGGGAAGAGTCTTACTAGCCAAAGCTGAAGGTTTGTCAAGGTTAACATATGCTGCTCTCTCTTTGAATGTTGACATTGCCATTCTTAAAAAAATTATACAATGCTTCTCAACTTTGTTTGGAAGAATAAAACTCATTTTATTAGAAAATCTGTATTATGAACACCATTGAGAAAAGGGGTTTCAACTTTCTTTACTTCACTACTTTAAACAACACCTTTAAAATAAATTGGATAAAAAACTATATCAGTAAGCCCTCATCTATATGGAATCTCATCCCTAATATTGTCTTTTCCAAACTAGGTGGTTTAAATTTCTTGTTAATCTGTAACTATAACATCATGAAAATCCCTATCAAATTATCTCTTCTTCACACAGGCAAATGTTATTAGCTTGGTCCCTCATTTTTAAACACACAATTTTACACCTCACTCCTATCTAATCTGGAATAATAAGAATCTACTGTATAAACACAAATCTCTCTCTTTTTTAAAAATTGGTTTAAAAATGGTATTATTTTTGTCTCAACTTCAAATCAAAATAGTTTGATCTGTAATTACTCTGAGGTGTTAGTTAAGCATGGGATTCCTGTTAGTTCGAAAGAGTTTGCAGTTGTTGCTGATGCAGTGCCACATTGAGTTCTCATGCTTTTTAGAGGTCTTTCTTTTTTTTCTCAATCTCCTGTCACTCAGTGGATCTTTGTAAAACATTTGTAGGAAAACAGTGCCTTTCGTCATCTAAATAAAAAAACAATAAGAAAATCAGAGTTTTGTTTCAGATGGAGTCTATTTCTGTGCCTTATGTAATCTCTTATTGCAATGGTTTTGTAACTGATATTCGCTGAAATAAAGTTTGGTCATTACCTCACACATTTTTAATTACTAACAAAATGAGAAATTAATTCAATTTAAAGGGGTCATATGATGCTGCTAAAAAGAACATTATTTTGTGTATTTGGTGTAATGAAATGTGTTTTATGCGGTTTAAGGTTCAAAAAACGCATTATTTTCCACATACTGTACATTATTGTTTCTCCTCTATGCCCCGCCTTTCTGAAACGCGTCGATTTTTACAAAGCTCATCGGTCTGAAAAGCGAGGTGTGCTCTGATTGGCCAGCTATCCAGTGCGTTGTGATTGGCCGAATACCTCAGCGTGTGACGGAAATGTTACGCCCCTCACCATACTGTGATGCCGTGTCCCGGCCGGAGCGACGAGACAAAAACATTAAAACCCATTATAAACGAGGCATTGTTGCATCCAGTGGGGACATAATTACAGATTATAATGACTTATACAGTCTTTTAATCGTTGCATCGCGCCGCGTAAACATAAAAACATATCTGCATTTGTGATCAAAGAAATGACAAACAACAAGAGCTACTCTACACTGCCCAAAAAACTTGCTTTAAATATAAAAATATAAAAACTCTTTAAATATAAAAAACGTTCTTACAGTCTGTGAGTCAGAACAGCCGGCATTGTAGTCTACTCTCCCAGGATCAGAAAACAGTCCTCCATAAAATGTGCCGGACACATCGAATATTTGGGTTGAACTGTTCTGCAAAAGTGTTGTAAATACAACTTAACCACCAATTTCTAGTCGTGTCCTCTTTTGGAAAAAAACAAAGTAGTTTCGCTTTCACAAACGAAACACAGCGTCACACACGGCGGCCTACAGTGAGCAGAGGCCGGGGGCAAGCGTGAGGAACACGCGGTGGCCTAGAGTGAGCAGAGGCCAGCGGGCTTGAGAATGGGCGGGGGGCTAGAGTGAGCGGAGGCCGGTGGTTCAACGAGTAGGTCCGGCGGGCTTGCAGCAACCACATGTGACGACCCCGGGCTGGACTCCGCTTCGTCCACGGTATGAAGCTGATCTGGCAATCCACAGCGCAAAGTTGTAGTATGTCCTCAGCGACCAGCACGGATCAACTCCAGGCATGAAGAAGCGATATCGTCTCTTTGAAAGACCAAACAAAGTAGTTTCGCTTTCACAACGAAACAAACAACACCTTCAGGACATGGCGGCAGCGTCAACAATACTACAGCGAGAATAAAAGTTACGCCTTCTTTCTTTGTGTGTACATTTGGGCGGTGTTATGCAAATCTTCCCACATAGTGATGGAGACATGTGGGGGCGTGTTAGAAGAGCCGTTTTAGGTAGGCGTGGTTAACTTTAACTTTTATAAAGAAATCTCTTTGGATTTTAGACTTTAGTCTTTACAACTTTACATATCTTCTTTATGCACCAAAAGCTTGTAACACCAAAGAGAAAGGAAAAAATGAAATCACACCATATGACCCCTTTAATGTTGTCAAGAATTTACCCGGATAAGTGCTCTCTTAAAAGACTTATGAATGATATCAATACCAACTGTTCTTTCTGTTTAGAAAACCCTGAAACTTCTTTACATTTATTCTGGAATTGCTCATTTTATCAAATGTTATGTGAATCCTAATTTTGAGTTTACTTATAGGAATGTAATTTTTGGCTTTCATGAATGTGAAAGAAAAGGTGATACTTATTTCATAAACCTTATTTTCTTGTTAGCCGAATGTCATATTCATAAATGTACATTTTCTAAACGCAAACCTCTTTTTTTAAGATTCAAACTTGAAGTGAAATTGTATTTTGAATCTATTGAGTACTCTACAAGCTTGAAAGCAATAAGAACAATGGCTTTGCTAAAGGACTTGGCACTTCCTCTGGACTGAATGACCCTGGACTCTTGATGTATTATTAAGATTTGACAATGATCACAATTGTTATTGTTTTTTTAAGCATTTTTAAAAAAAGATACCAAGCGGCAACCTTCCGGTCTCTCTCATTAAACCAACACAGAAGTGACTTAAACTGCAGTTCATCGACTGGCTCCAAAAGGGAGTCAGTCCCATAGACTCCCCATGTTAAAATGCCCACCTGTACAGCAGAAAAAACATGTTTACAGCCTGTTACAAAAAGTGTTTTTGGTCTATATAGCTATAATAGTAATATATTGTTTTATAACTCATCCGTTTAAATTATATTAAGCTTAAAGTTCTGCATAAATAAGGGCGTGGCCACTTGAGTGACAGGTGGATTGTGGCTGCTGTCACCACCGTCGTGTTAGGGGGGCGTGGTTTCAGCAACCAGCTCCCACCTCCCGCCTTTTGCCCATTTTCGATTATCCGGGAGTGATTATGTCCAAGAGAAAACTGGTTATAGTTGTGAGTTGACTTCAAAAGATGTTTTATTTTATTTTGAATCAAAAAGTATATCGGTTAACTTTCTGCTGAATCTTATGATTTCATTTGGTAAATTTCATATCCATAAAAGTACAATAAATAATTCTAAACCTTGTTTGAAGGTTTTTATGGTTGATGTTCATTCATATATGGATTCTCTTCAATTTATTGATAGCAAAAAATGTAAAGATTCAATTGTATTTGCTAAAGAGCTGAATTTAATTGAAAAGTGATCTTATATATGCTGTCTTTTGGATTATTGACATTTAGTTTTTTTTTGTCTTTGTATTCTTGTCAAAATATATATTGTATATTTATATCTGTAATGTAAACTGTAAACCTAACGTCTGGTCGCACACATCCGTCATGTTTGTAGTTTTTAACGCTTTTATTTGTGTTTGTAGTTCTGGATTGTGGGCAATATTAGTCATTAGAGTGTGCATGGGTCCACACTAAAAGAAGTGACCTGAAATAGTAGACCATCCGGGGACTTTTGGGATACTCTTTTCAACATACTGCTTTGTGACACACTTATTTAGGATGGATAGTATGAACATTGGGACGCAGGGATTGTCTTTTTTTTATGGATTAATACCACATGCTGTGATTTCTCCTGGTCCACACGTCTGATTGTGGCTGTTTTGAATTTGCACGGTTGTCTACGCTCAATTCTTGTATTCCTATTTCAATTCAAAGACTACAAATTCAAATAAATAAGCATCTTTTGAAAGACTTAAGTGTGAAGTATGATTTTTTTCCCCCCCATGCCCCAACATGATTACTGTCCTAATTTTCGATCTCATTGGCTAGCTAACTACTAGCTAGTAACAGGTTGCTTTGCATGTTGACTGAATAACACATCACATTCAGTAAGTGGTCTATAAAAACACATTTCAGAACATGTAATCAGTGATTTTTATGACAGGTTTATTACATTAAAGGGGTGGTTGATTGTGATTTCACTTTTTTTACGTTAGTTAGTGTCTAATGTTGCTGTTTGAGCATAAACAATATCTGCAAAGTTACGAAGCTGAAAGTTCAATGCAAACGGAGATATCGAATTTAAAATTCTGCCAGTTTAATGTCTACAAAAAAGCAAAAAACAAATCCTGCACAAATATCGATGCAAAAAATATCAAAATATTTATTGACTATGTTTGGGTCACATGACCTTCATCAGGAATTTTTTAAACATGACATCACAAAGTACACCCCAAAAATATTTTGATATTTTTTTGTTTTTTGCTTTTTAGTTTTTTGACCTGGCTGGTCTTTGCCTCCAACGCACCTATCTATTGTCGTCAGGTGTGTGGAGTTTAATTGTCAATAGTTTAATGCCTACAAAAACGGCTGGTCGGGACTACAACAAGTTACTTCCCGGGTTCGTGACATAATAAACCCAGATAAACCCCGCCCTCAGGAAAAGGCAGCAAAGGGGGCTAGGCCTGCGCTGCTTTAGAGAAGAGGAAGAGAAAACTAGAGGTGCACGAAAAAATCTATTCATATATGAATCACGATTCTGTCTTCTAACAATTCTAATGGATTCACAAGTTTCAAAATCAATGTTCTAAAGCAGAGGTTCTTAATACTGTTCCTCGTGTTCCCCTGCTCTGCATCTCTCTCTCTCTCATTCAGATCATCAGCTCAGCTGTTCCATTTATACACTTATTTTTACATAGCTATGAGAAGCGTTATACATGGACGCAAGTCGTATATTAAAAGCTACCAGAAGCAGTAGCAGTCACAAATAACAGTGTATCTAAAAGTATGAGACAACAACAAACAAACATACCATTAAAAGCCATGCTTGCACAGTTTTTGTATGATCCTGTTCAATAATGTCCTCTGCGTCTCAAATGGGCTCAAATTGATAAGCAATATTGACGACGCCGTTGTTACAATAAGGTTCAAGATTCAAGATTTTTATTTGTCACATACATGGTTATATAGAGAATATATGACCAGCAGTTTTTTGAACGTAAGTCAGTCTGCCCATGGCGGTGCAATTATTAAAGAACACAAACCCACTAAGAAAAAGATATATAGTATGAAAACAAAAAAAAAAAAAAAGAATAAAATAAAATGCGCAGGACAGTATACTGTAGACTTAATAAATATTAAGATGAGCAGGAATGTACAAGAGAAGAATGTGCAAACAGGTTGTACAGGGTAGTTACATAGCAGCAATAGAGTTAAAAAAAAAGTAAATAAAATATAACAGAAATTGCTGTGTGCAAGTGACAATGTCAGTATATTAAGTGTCTTACTGATAATTAAGTGAAGTCATGTTGGTGTTAAGAGACTGAGTTTGAGTTTCGGAGCCTGATGGCCTGGGGGAAGAAGCTCCTCCTAAGTCTCTCGGTTTTTGCCATCAGGCTACAGAAGCGCTTACCAGATGGCAGCAAAATGAAAAGACAGTTACCAGGGTGGTTGGAGTCCTTGATGATTTTAACAGCTCTGTTTTTGCAGCGTTTGAGGTAGATGTCCTGTAGAGAGGGGAGAGCAGACCCTGAGATGCGCTCAGCTAAGCGCACAACTCTCTGCAGGGCTTTGCAGTCTTGACTGGAGCTGTTCCCATACCACACTGAGATACACTGAGTCAATACACTTTCTATGGCCCCTGAATAGAAAGTTTTCAGGATTGCTGGCGAAACCCTGAATTTTCTCAGCTGTCGCAGATGGTACAGTCTTTGCCTGGCTTTATTAACCTGAGTTTGGATATGTGAAGTCCAAGTCAGGTTCGCAGAGATGTTTACACCAAGGTATTTGAAGCTGCTCACCCTCTCCACTGGGGTCCCACTGATCATAAGAGGAGTATAGGGCCACTGCTGTCTCTTCCTGAAGTCCACAATCAGCTCTTTAGTTTTACTCACATTCATAGAGAGACAATTGTCCTGGCACCATGATGTGAGTTTCTCTACCTCATCCAAGTATGCGGCCTCATTGTTGTTGGAAATGAGGCCCAGAACCATCAGCAAATTTGATAATAGATGTGGAGCTGTGGGAAGACATGCAGTCATGTGTGTAGAGAGAGTAGAGCAGGGGACTCAGGACACAGCCCTGTGGAGCTCCCACGTTCAGGGTGATGGAGTTGGAGGTGAACTGGCCTACTTTCACCACTTGAGGTCTACCAGTGTGGAAATCTAGAATCTAACAATAAACCGGAGCACATGCCGTTTAGACACGCACTAGAGGCGGTTTAGCCAATCACAACACACTGGGCTAGCTAACCAATCAGAGCCCATCGCGTATTTCTGAGGGCGGGGCTTCATAAAAAGCAGGAAATGATCAGCGCATTTCTCAGAGAATGGAAACAGCGGTGTAGAATAAAAGTAAAATATGTGAAAAATAATGTTTTTTTTTTTTTTTTTAAACGCGGCATGAACACATGTTAGACTGCACCCCATAAACACAATCAAGCCTAGAAAAAAAACAGTCAACCAACTCTTTTACCTAAATGTACACAATGGTTATACATTGCAATGAGTGCTCTTTATCTTTGGGTATACATTTTCATATGCTGAACTTTGATATATCATATACTAAAGAACAAATACTGATAATCAACATTCATCTATGAATCAACAGAGACACGATCATCAGTCTCTGCTCTATAAGGCACAGGTGTAAAGATATTCAGACATTATTAAACATCTTCACCCGGAAGTGTGAAATACAGCAGGATTAATATAATCTCTTTGATCCAGATCATCAAAAAAAAATTTATTTTTAATATAATTTACCTTTATTCTACACCGCTCTGTCCATTCTCCTATAAACGCTCTGATGATTTCCTGATTTCATGAAGCCCCTCCCTTAGAAATACGCGATGGGCTCTGATTGGTTAGCTAGCCCAGTGTGTTGTGGCTCGGTAAACCGCCTCTAGTGCACATCTATTTTCTGCGGCCTTAATAAAGTCTGCTTCATATAGAGAGCTATAATAATAGAGACTTCGCGTTCTCTTTCTGTTTCCTCTTTAAAAAACAAAACAAAAAAAACAAGTTTAAACTTGTCGATTCCATTTTGTTCATTTTAGAAGTGAACTTTTGCATGTTTGGTGAAACATTTTGTGTTATGGTTTTGGACTGCTGTCTTGAGCAGAAAACGTGTGATCTTACAAAATAAGATCAAAAGTGATCTTATGAATGCATGTATTAAACTTTGATCTGTCACACGACATAAACCCAATTGTACATGAAGAGACAAAAGTGATATTGAGACTAGACAGCCGTACCTACAATCTTGTACTGGAAATCACTTCTGGCAGAATCCTTTCGTTCACCACACACTGATACTGAGATGCTTGAGATGTAAGGGTCTTCAGGCTCTTCTTCAGCTGAAAGGATCCGTCTGCGTTTGGTCTGATTCCATGTGTGTGTAATGGAGGCCAGCGGTAGGTGCTGTGCAGTCTTTAGCCTCCTTGTTAGTGCGTCCGCCTCCCATGCCGGAGACCCACTCGGAACAAGAACAAGGTGTGGCGGTGAGGACACGGGAGAGAGGGGTTACATTGGTGCCATGACCCGGATGGGAGTGAGGTTTAGGGGGGTGAGTGTAACGGAGGCCAGCTGTAAATGAGGCCCCTGGACTCTCAGACACACAGGGTCAATGGTGGCCCTTGGCAGAGTTACAAGTCACAGACGAACTAGCATTATTAGGGACTAGAATAGAATTCATAAATTTAAGAGATAGCAAGAAGGTAAAACAACAGAAATGTTGCTTTATTAAATGTCTGTAAATTTTTTAGCAGTGAGGAGAAATGTCTAAACTAAAAAACAATGAAACTAAAAACTGATTTCTCGTACTATATATAGGCTCAAAGATGCCTAGTCCTCAGTACAGACCGAAAGAGACATGCGAAGTCAATAAAAAAAACAACAAGTTGTGCACATTTGATGATAAAAATCTGTATTACACAACCAGAGAGGAGACTTGTGGCCAAGGTGCATGTAGAGCAATTTAAAAATAAGATAGAACAATATTACAAAATATCCTCTCAAAAAAATCACAAGCCTCCATTATACTCTCTTTGTGTATGCCTTAGAGTTAATCATTTTAAATTCATAAATATAGCCCAATATCTTCAGAACGGTCTCTTTAATCGATATATTAACATATAAAGTAAATGAATCTTCTTACTACAGTGGATGTGTTGGTTTGGGCCTCATTGCCAGCTGCAGTAATGTCTTCATCTCATATATAAAACACCTGCGGTTCACAACTACCTGCTAATGCACTCGCATTTGCATAAAGTCGCCAGGTTTGGTCCGGTTTTGGTGAGACAGGGCAAAAGTACAAGATGTAGTGTTGTTGTTATAATATATGGAGTACAGCGTAAAAATTTCTAACATCTTTGATATGCAGTATAATTAATAAAGTAACCAGAAAGTACAGTAACAAATTAATTTACATAAATACTTAACACCACAATTTGTTGCCTTCTATTGTTGGAATGTTAAGACCACTAAAAATGAAATATGGCCCAAAACTCATGCCTGGACACAGGGTTGCCAGGTCTTGGCCCAAAGGCCAAATCAAGCCCAATGACCCCATCCAAATGTCAAAACTCAACATATGCCACTTCCATACCTAAAACACACATTTTACAGTTACAGCTTGAAAACCACTAGTAGCCTAGTAATCATAAACAGTCTGTTTTCATAAAGGTACACAAAGGTCCCTCTCTTTTTTATGAAACTCATAATCTCACAATACATTAGTAGAACGCAAAATATTTCAATTCAGCATTTCAGTCAATTATAATTTAGCAAGTACATCTCCAGGCCACTGAATTCAACAGAAATGTCTGTGGTTGGCTACAATACTCAAAACTACAATACGCAAAAAACTCACTGTCAATTTAAACCTTTGCCTTTGTAATTAGAAACCAGAGCACACACACAAATATACACAGGAGCGTTTGAAAGCAGTCGTCTTTCAGTGGCTACAGAATTGAGTTGGTACTACTGACAGCCTACTGTAAAAAGCTGTATCATGTACACACAATTTGTAGGTGCTCGAGTTTTGGATACACAACATTGGAGACCACCCTTTCCACCAATGTTGTGAGATCCCCATTGGTTCTTTGGTGCTCAGAGAGAGACACCGCGAGATGGAGTCCTGTGCTGTCAGCACAGTAAACACTTTGACACACCCACAGCCTACCGTACGTGTGACTCCTTCTTACAGATGTGAACATTATATTGCACGCACCACTAGTCCCTCTATCGCTCATGTTTTGTGTGTGTGCTTCCATGTACACTTTACCAGTATTTTAGTTCTGTAATGTGATGTTTATAAACTTGGATCGATGAGTTGTGCAACTAAATCACCGTACCCTCTACTATTAACTTACTAACAAATAAACAATAAACAGAAGATCACAGCAAACTGTTTATAAACACTTCAGCTGGCTACAGTATATCGTGTTTTAATAACTGGGATTCCCAGTAATGTAATGCTCATATATCTTACTAATAAATGTATCACCACATGAATACAGAGGACGTTTGACACAATGAAAACAATCATTTGTTAAAAAAAAACAAAATTTTTAACTTCAGCACAGTACAATTTCATAAAGTGCATGCGGTCAATAGGTCCATCTATGATTCGTTCACTTTAAAAGTGTCTTACAATCAAGGATAATTTGAAAACACAATGAAAATAAGACGTTGGATAGTTACACAAAGACAACAAAAGCGTACATCTCCAAACTGCAACTACAGCTATGCTACTCCTGCACGATTAACAGGCCACAGATAGTTTCACTGTCAAATAAACATGTTTCCACGCTAGCAATAAAGGGGATACAAATGTTATAAATGCAGTGAACATGTGTGGGCAGAGCTGAGGACTTTAACTGTAATTATTTTCGGGTGTGCAAGCAGAGATTAAAAAGCATTGACTAAGTACTTATGTTTCATATTATACATCAATACAAAAAATGGTTGCATGTATTAAATGCAAGCAGAAGCAGTGTTGCTGTATAAAGGAAATTCAAACATTTCACACAGACTGAATGGGAGTTGTACTCCAATGGTGAAGTGGTTCTGTCAGACTGCAGGTGACATGACCAGACAAGTCATAAGCCTTTGTGGTTTCTGTCAATCTTACGCCTGGTTCTCAGCTGAAAAGGATCCATCAGCATTTGGTCTGACTCCAGATAATGTTTTGTTTTCAGTGTTAATTCTGATCCTAATAGGATGTTACATCTCATAATACTCTGGTGTACAGCAGAGACCAGTGGCACAGACAGATCAGACCAGCTTGGCTTTGATCATCAGGGAGCTTCACGGGCAATGACACGAAAACACTTGGTGGAGCTGGCAAGAGAAAGCAAAGCAACAATGAAAAAAAAAAACATAGGTGTAAGATTTCGCAAATAATGTTGTTCTGATGATGCTGGAAAAAACATTATTTATCTGCATGTTACACAGAAGAAATAAAGTCAACAACATGAAGGTGAATAAAAGATACGGCGGGTTGCAACATGGGGGCACACAGACACACAGCATCCACTAAATCCATTAACATTTTTAACATTAAATGATGTAAACATGTTCTAGTAGACCCATAAACAAGATTATGAACCTGTAAATAAGCATAATAAGGGCACTTAAATTAAAATCATGCAATTAGAACTTACTCTTTTTAGTGTTATTAAATGTAGAGATCCAGTGCATGCAGGTCTTGAGGTAATGCTGCAGGAGTTCATTGCGTTCTGTTTGCTGATCCCATTTCATTTTGGTTTCTTTGGCTTTGGGTTTTTTTTCAAACCACTGCAGAGCATCGGAACTAAAGTCTATAAAATCCTCTCCATCAAATCCATATTTGTCCAAGGCAGTCAGATTTGTCATTGTTCCATTAAGAAATGTATTCAGTTCACAGCCAGTTATTCTCTGAAGCACATGGAGCTCTGCAATCACAGAACAACATTTATGAGGAACTTATGAGTTCATGGAAATTTCCAGTATGAACAACTTACTCTCTCCATTATGTATACATTTGTAGATGAATATATGCAGTTTCATAAAGAGTGTGATAATTAATTAACAAGAGAAACCATTAAACTCACCAGAACACTCTGAGTATGCGCAGTTTGACAGAGTCCTGGTCTGATGTATGAACCAGTCTCTAGAATCAGGTGGTTCCTCAGGAGCTTCAGTCCAGTCATCTTCAGTCACAATCCAGACTCGTTTTTCATTACTGTAGTGTTTGATCTGTTTGCCATCAACCACAACCACAGCACTGAACTCTGGGAGTGTGTCTGCTTTAGTCTAAGCTAGTGCAGGTAATGTTTCACTGAAAACACAAAAAACTATGAAAACAAACATACACACAACACGTTTTGTCCAAGACTGAAGTCTATTGTTCGCACTACAGTGGCAAAAGCCATGCACAACACAACAGAGCTCCTCTTTAATAAATACGGCACCTCGTCTTTGTAAGGGCAATGTCTGATTCAGCCACACAAAATTAAAAACGATGCCGCATGTAAAGTGGGGTAGCTGTTGATGCATACAAGTAGGCCTATAGCTTTTAATGCGATTGATCCACGTTCAAATCCGCCTCTTCAAACTTTTCCCATCACACATTAGATCAGAAAGGCATTTGCTTTCAATTAAGAAAGTATTCGAAAAGTGGAACTAATAT
Organism: Sinocyclocheilus anophthalmus; assembly: GCA_018155175.1. Taxonomy (NCBI): domain Eukaryota; kingdom Metazoa; phylum Chordata; class Actinopteri; order Cypriniformes; family Cyprinidae; genus Sinocyclocheilus; species Sinocyclocheilus anophthalmus. Next base: position 31,715 of record JADLZN010012025.1, read on the forward strand.
GCACAACGTGTTTAATAATGAGGTATATCGGGGTGTAGGAAGGGCTTTATTATAGCTTACAGGCAGACAGATCTATTTAATAATCACAGAATCAATTAAACGCTAGTTATTGCATCAGAGTGATCTATAAACAAGTATGAGGTGGCCAAAGAGATACATGCCCACCGGCTAAGTATAACTAGTATCTAGCTATACATTTATGCCAAGAGAGAAATAAGGAACTGCAACTTTTACGTAATAAAAAAATGAATAGAACATATTTTCACTTAGTGTAAACAGCATATCGCTAAGAAAATACTTTTGTGGGCAGCTTAGTGTAAAATGAGCCATCTAACTCAATAAGAAAAATAGCTTCACTTTGGCATCATAATGTTTTTAGAGACTTTGAAGTGTGTTGGATCATAACACTCAGGCTGTTAATGATCCGTAAAGCGTTTTAAAAGCCTTTTTTTTTCAAGTTAGCACCCAGGCCTTTTAATAACGGCGCGTACTTAAATTCGATTAGTTCTACAAATGAACTTGGTGTAAAAATTCACTGTTTTTTTTAAACCTTAAAAACCAAAGGATATTCCATCGATAAGCAGCGTGGAATACGATCAGGACTGAAAATATGGTTACCTTAAACATAGCTGGAGAACAATAAACCTGAACAAAACAATGGCAGTTATAAGCTGTACAGTTGTTATCGATCGAGAATAGCGGACAATACTTTACTGCTGATATATGTACAAAAATATGACCCTCATGCTGACCTTCTGTGCATCACTTAGAAAAGGATCATACAACTAACAAACAAACCCAATTACTATTTCTTATATAAACTCGTTTTAAACCAGAGCCACTATTAAACCATTTTTAATTCATTTTCAATCGTCTTTAACTTGCGTCCAGGTGACCGAGGGAAGTACGATGAACACACACAGCTCATCCACCTCAGCACACACCAAACAACACCCACTAGTTCTTCAACACCACTCACTCACATGGACACACCCACACCCACTCACTCAACACAAAAACGACGCACACACACACACACACACACACAACACCAGACATGGTACTGACACACACACACACACAAACACACACACATCCACACACACACAGCAGGACAGACAGGACAGACAGAAACTCACTCACACACACACACACACCACACACACACACACACTCACTCAACCTCCACACTCACTCACGACTACTCACTCACTCAGTCACACTCCTCACACCCACACACAACACACACACCACACACCCACACAACACACACACACAAACACACAGTAAAATCAGTGACGTTGCCTCCCAGGTTGCCCAGGCTGCAATACACAAAAATAGCCAAAAGCCCAAGCCCATCAAAAACATACTGTTACGCGTTATACAGTTTTAGCAGTCTGCTTCATTTCCCATCCCTAACAAAACTCAGTCATAATATCACGTGTTTTAGTGTGTTTTATTCTTTTTTGGCAAGATTTTAAAGTAGCCAATTGACTAAAAAAGCGGGAACAAGTCAACCCTGGACGCTCTCCACAACTATGAAGCAACAAGGTTGATCACCAGATATTATATATATAAAATACACAAAAACAGTATTAGTATATATTGTTTAGATAACCTGAAAAAAGATTGAGAATGCATTTACTGGTAGGTTCCAAAAAAGGTTTCACAGTGTTGCTATAGAAAGAACACGTTTTTGGGTCCACCAAAAAAACCTTTGGCAGTGATAGGAATATTTTATTTTAATAATAATTTAACATTTTAATAATTAAAGAGTTATTCGATTATAAAGACCCTTTTGAAAGGATTTTTATGGGATGTTCCTTTTTTAAGAATCATCAATGCCAATAAGGAACCTTTATTTTTAAGAGTGTATAGAGGTATTAGCAGGACCATCCATAAATTACATTTTTGGCGGTTTGTGTTAGAAATAGTAAATAGATCAAGGCCTCGAATGTTTAAGGTAATCAGTTATTAATAAATAAAAAGTGACAGATGATACTACTTTGTTTCTTAGTGATGGAAAGCAGATTCTGGTTGCCAGTAATTTTGTGGCTCATTTTAAGAATTAAAAAAGTGTGAGCTCATTGCAGTTCAAAAACACAGAATATCAGAATTGCTTAATATTAAAGTAAGTGTTGTGACTCTGTGGCTGACAAAAAAAAACCCAAAAACCCTTGAAAATTTTCGAAATAAAGCTTGGTGGACAAAAAGTTATGGACTGGGAAAAAAACCCCAACTACAGTTTACTGTTTACTATTTGGCAAGGGGGGGAGGGGACGGGGAAGGGGGACAGAGTGGACAACTGTGCCAACACCAGAGCAGTTCTGAGGAAAAAACTAGTTGCCTGCAAAAAAATTACATATGGATTAAGAATTTTTTTTCTTTTTTTTTTTTTTTGTACAAAGAGTCTGAAAATTACAGGGAAAAAATATTGGTTTGCCAAATTTTGGGGAAATTTTTTTAAACGTGGCTAAAAGATATATCTATATTTATTGGAAACACATTTAATTCAAGTAACAATAACAAATCTATTCTAAAAAATGGAATATTGGTGAAATACACTTCAATTAACAATATAAGCACCAACACAAAATACAGTGCAATTGTTGTTTTCACAAACTGTGATGATTTGTTTCACAATCAGTAACACTGTAAACATCAATAAACTTCAAGTTTTTTAAAATACACATTTTAAATAATCCAATGTACACAATAGTACACAATGTTTTATGAGCTTATCTAAAGCAACGGCTGAGAAAATGATGTAAATTTGACATCTTTCTCTTCTGACAGTAATCAATTAAGAAAGTCAATAAATGCTATCTTGGATTATGACTTTTGCTGCTGGAGCAAATGAAAATATAAAAGTGAAATGTAAAAATGGTCCACTAATGATGTCAATGCAAAATACTTCACATAAACTTGTCATTTGCTATTTCACCATTTTCATTTCCCTGAAACTACCACAGAGAACAATACTGTTACATAAACAGCAAATATTACGTGCCAAACATAATTTCTAATCAGGACCTACAAAACACAAGCTGTTCGCATCTCGGAGATACGGAGATATCTGCGCGTGGAGATGATCCGTTCTTATTATAGCATGCTCCTCTTTTACTTTCAGGACTGGACATCTCTCCTCTTTCAGAGTGAAGTCTCAGCTTCCCTCCATTTTCATCATCATAACTGCTCATCTGACCTAGAAAAAACAAAGCAGATAATAAGAAAGGAAAGACTGTACCGGCTGCTGTTTTGTCTTTGGTCACAAAAGTATTCTCATAGCTTCGTAAAATTACGGTCGAACACCTGATGTCACATGGGCTATTTTACCGTTTTTGTGTGTTGATCGTGGTAATATCATTGCAGTCTGTGAAGGGTCAGAGAGCTCTCAGAATTCATCAAAAATAGGTTAATTTGTGTTCCGAAGATGAACGAAGGTCTTACGGGTTTGGAACGACACGAGGGTTCATTTTGGGGTGAACTATCCCTTTAAATATGTTTCAATGATTAAGTCATATTTGAGGTGGATGAATGACAGGCAAGCGTTTGGATCAATCTGTTCGTCACAGACATGCTTTTTTTTGCCTTTTTGCCTTTTGCCGAACCCATTCTTCACCCTTTTCACATTACATATCACATAGAAAAGGCAAAAACCTGAAAAGTTTAAAATAAAGTGCCTCATCTGTGTTTATTGGGTAGGTTTGGGGAGGACTTTATTGTCCCAATAAGGCTATTTTCACTCAATGCAATTTTTTCTGTAATTAACAGACTAAACATTTTAGTCGACTAGCCTTTAGTCTAGCCTCTTCTCGTCGACTCATGTTAAGTTGACTATTAAGGGGGCAGCCCTACCTTTGTGTGAAGGACAAGGCTCGGCTCTCATCTCTCTTCCAGTTTGATCACCATAACCGCTCGACTGACCTAGAAAAAAATACAGTAGATTATATAAAAGCTTTAGCTTGAATATATACAGCAATTTTGCAATTCTCATTTGCTGTGTTCCTTGTAATTTGTGATCATCAAATAAAATATTTGTAATGTCATAAAGTATATACAGTCAAACATCATACTTTTTTTAAAAAGGTCTTTAAAACAATGCTATTTAAAAACTAAACATTAAAAAGCAAAAGTGTTGAATATTTATAACTCACCATTTAACCGTTTCCTTTGGTAGATGCAGTAACAGATCACGACGAGAACTAGAATTGAAACTGTTATTAATACTGCTTTTAAAGCCCAATGAGATTCTGTTTCACAGTCAGCACCATTTCCAGCTGCAAAAAATAAATAAAAATACAAATATTGAAAATGCATTTGTAATGCAGCTGTAATTGTGTGTGACCAGCAAGTGACTTGTACTGAGTTTCATCTGTTATTCACACAGAGTGTATAAAAGCCATTTTTCACACATTCAATCAAAGATTAGTTTCTGGTGATATTTACCCCATTCTACTGAAGCTGGTTCTGTCAGGCTGCTGTGAATGACCAAACAGTCATAAAACTCCTTGTGGTTTCTGTCGATCTCTACACTGGATCTGAGCTGAAAGGATCCATCAGCATTTGGTCTGATTCCAGATAATGTTTGGTCCTTAATTTTAATTCTGTACAATCTAATGTACATCTCAACATCTCTGGGATAGAAACCAGTGGCCAGACAGCTCAGAAGCAGCTTGTGTTGATCACCAGGAGCTTTCACTGCAAAGACACGAACATCCGGTGGAGCTGAGCAGAAAAATAAAATAAAAATAAATAAATAAAAAAAAAATTTCAGATACAAACCCAGAAAGTTATATCAAACACAAAGTAAGGATAATTCAAAATTATGATTTTCAACTCTTTTACTAAATGGTGATTAATCTACATCTCTGTACAATGAGAGAATTAGACAACCTCTTGAACTTATTTCACGCTCACAGAGACTTGTTACAGCTAATTAAAGTGATCTGATCAGAACGTACTCTTGTGTGTGTTATTAAATGTGGAGATCCAGTGCATGCAGGTCTTGAGGTAATGCTGCAGGAGTTCATTGCGTTCTGTTTGCTGATCCCATTTCATCTTGGTTTCTTTAGCTTTGGGGTTTTTATCAATCCACTGCAGAGCATCAGAATTAAAGGCAATAAAATCCTCTCCATCAAATCCATATTCATCAAAGACAGTCAGACTCTTCACTGTTCCATCAGGAAGTTTCTCCAGTTCACAACCAGTTATTCTCTGAAGAACATGGAGCTCTACAATCACAGAACATCACTCATGACAATATACACTGTATTCAGTACTGTGCAAAAGTCTCAAAATAAATAAACGAATGAATGTTTTATGCAGGAATATGCAGTTTCACAACATGTCTGATATAACTAATGAGTAAAGCATGAAACTCACCAGAACACTCTGAGTCTGCACAGTTTGATAGAGTCTTCATCTGATATATGAACCAGCCTCTAGAATCAGGTGGGTTTACAGGAGCTTCAGAGTCATCTTCAGTCAGACTCGATCTTACCCAGGATTTCTCTTTATTATTGTAGTGAAAGATCTGTCTGCCGTCAGCAACAGCCTCAGCACTGAACTCTGGGAGTGTGCTTGCTTTAGAAAGGGCTGTGAACTTGAAGTGCAGGTAATGTTTCTCTGAGGAACAGACAGACAGTATAAAACACGTGCAATGACAAACTTGACAAAACTGATTTAAAACCTGATCTCAAACTCCACTATAAGGAATACTGTAAAATTGTGTTTTACATGCGATTTTATAATAGTATTAAACTAGTATGTTTGCTAGGGACTGCAGTTTGTAGGTCACCATTTTCTGAAAACTAAAATAACTGTTCTTACCTTGCAGCGCATCGCCAAGAAAATAGCGAAACAATAAAATAATAAACACAAAACACAAAAACATTCTACAGTGAAAGTGTTTAAAAACTAGAGCTTATCAAATACTATTTTTTTCCACCCATTTATATTTTGGAAAAGCACCCTGAACGGATCGACATTAAAGTGAAAGTTTATTTCGTCTCTTCCGGGTGGCATTGAGCGCATTGCTGCTCCTCACTGGAGGATTTATGAATTCACTCTTCACTTTCATTTCTGAGCTCCTTCAGGAAAAGTCCTGGCCTAAAACTATTTAAATTCGTCGTTAACAGTATTCTCATTTTTAAACTCTCTTCAAACACAGTTTTCACACTATTTAAGAGCATAAACTGTGAACATACAACAAAACATTGTATAGAGTGATTGAATCTGTCAAGGTCCAAACAGGACAATCAATCAATAAGTAAATGAATAAATAATTACTACTCACATTCATTACTCCATTTTATGCAAAATATGCAATGGGAATCCTTTTAGATTTAGATTTCACAAGTTCAAGGATCTGAAAAACAACATTTACAAAAGAAAAAAAAAACTTAATACGGACTGTAAATGTTGTTTTGCAGATCCTTGAACTTGTGAAATCTCAATCTAAAAGGATCAATAGAGAGATGCACATCAGTCTCTGCGCTGTAAGCTATGTGTGTAAAAGTCTTCAGATTTAATTTTCACATTAGCGAGTGTCAACTACAGCAGGGTTCATATTTCATAGATAGTCAAAGATGGACCAAATGGAAAAAAGTTAAAAGTTAAACAAAGCTGTGTTAGTTGAGTGCATGAAGTTAACCTGAATTTCTTATATTAACAGCATTTTTTGGGCCTCATAATCTCAAAACCTAGTGAGTTTCCTACATATAAAACATTTTTAGGCATCATAGTCTAAAAATCTATTGAATTTCCTAGTTATTTTCTGACTCTCTAAATTGTGATGCTGTATGAGCTGAGAGAAGTGTCTGATATCAGTGAAGATGTTCCCATGCATTAAAACACTCTCTCACTCAAGACTTGTTTATTTCCTAATATTGCACATTTAACATGTTGTCTAAAGGCACATTTACAGTATGCATCTGACAGACACTTTTAGCAGTCATACAGTGCATAGTAGATAGTTTGAGCAATACATGTTCCCTGTGAATTGCACTGATTGCATGATTAAGGTACAGCCAGGAACACTATAGAGACACAAGATAAATATAATAAAAACACACACAAGAAAAACATGCAATGGGAAATGACTGCTTCACAATATTGTCATGTGATGTTAAAAACCTTTAAAATAGAGACATTCCTTTTTTTTTGCTTACTGCTGAAGAGAAATCCCTTTAAACCACACAATTAGTGTATAAGATTAAATAACAGCAGCAAGAATTGAAAGAGTGAGAAAATAAGTAATCTAAAATATTTAAACATACAATGACAGAAAATAATAATATTAATAATAAAGTCAGTAAATTATGTAAATCACACGACAATTACATAAATGATTAATAATTCTAAAATTAAATTTATTTAAAAAAAGAAAATTAAACAACACATACTTGATGCTATTGAGAATCCTTAGGTGCTGCACAGCACTCAAGACAATGTTTTACACAGACTCAAAGACTTAAAAGAAAAGGAGTCTCTTGACATGTTTTTGGCCAGGACACACTGGGGTTACATCCATATCTTTACCAGAAGTGCTATGGGTGCCGTGATATGGCTGGCTATAACAACACTTACAGTAGATCATGTATTGCACTATATAGTAACAAGAGAGAAGAGAATACAAAATATGGGGAATATTTAATATTTACTTCCACAAAGACTTCCATAGTATGAAAAAAAAAATACTATGGAAGTCAATGGCCACCGACAAATGTTTGGTTACCAACATTCTTCAAAATATCTTCTTTTATGTTCAGCAGAAAAAGAAACTCATATATGATTGGAACAACTTGAGGGTGAGTAAATGATGACAGAATTGTCATTTTTGGGTGAGCTATCCCTTTAATTTGTTTCCCCCCACTTACGGATAGCGTCAATAATTGTTTTGGGTTCGCAATTTATAATAACTCTAGTTCGCTAAAACGGTGATGAACGTACTAATTTTCAGAAGTACAGAATTAGTCACTTAGTTCGGTACTTTCCTGAAGAAGTGTATGATAACACTGTCGACTGAATCCTGGTGTTCCCTTGGTCGGCTAGTAGCAATGCATTTTACAACTTTTGTGGCTATCTACATCAGACCATCAAAAACTATGCTTTTAAACTCTCATCTGCTAATTAAACACCAATTTCATAATTCACCAATGTTCCATTAGCACTTGAAAGCACGATAAGGAGAAACTGACTTTCATGTAACACAAATGTGAAGCCTCAGCTTCATATTTGCAGCGTAAAAAAACAAATAAATTATAATACGGAATTGTCATAAGTTGCCTTGTAAATAACAGTCAGAGGAGTATTCTTAATGAGCTGAGCTCTAGTTATTCAAAGATTGTGCTGACAGAAAGCAAAAGAAGAACTGAAAACAAAAGCTTTTTTTTGCAGAAACAAACCTTGTGATCCACATTAGAATCACAGTCTTTGGTTTATTCAGAATGACTCGGATTGGCTTCTCTACACCCCTGATCATGCCTCCACCATAATAGCGGATTAATTTTCTGAAGACATACGGGACAGGACATACAAGTATAACAAAACGCCATATTAGGATGAGTCCAAGGCGGCCCACACAGCCCCCGAAACCGACGAGAAGAGGATGAAGGGGGGCCTGGAAAAAGCGAATTATTTCTACCTGAGGAGGCTTGCAAGAAAACAAGTAAAATAAAAGGGTTATTTTAGGTTAACTTTTGAATCTCTGCAAAACCCATATGCCTTTTAACAAAAAATAGTGGAACTCTGAATTATTTTGAGTATTTGTATTTAATACCACAGTTTACCAAAAAATTTGTCCCACTTTTTGCTGCCTTCACCCCTACTAGTTTTCCTCTAGTCATTAATTTCTGTCATTAGGTGCCTCTGAAAGAATTGTGTCTGTCAAGCTAAAACATCTGTCTCACTACAGAAGTATGTCTAGAAACTAATGATCTTACCTTGCGCGTGCATCGCTTAGAAAAATAAAAAAACAATACCAAACAGGCAAAATCACACTACGTCCTCATATAAAAACATCGTTTAAGCCTTATATAACTCTTCCGTGGTTATAGCCTACTGTAAATTCAGTCATTAAATAGATGTACAGTGGTTGCTAACAGTGTCATCATTTTAAAAAAAACTACCTTAAGCACACTTTCATCACTCCCACTTCTATACACACCCACACACACCCACACACACACACACACACAACCCACCACACACGACACACACACACACCACACACAAACACACACCACACACACACACCCACACATATATTTAATTATTCCAGGTATGTATGAATACGGGTATTCTGATTGGTGGAAAGGGTATGCAGTTAATGCACATTTGGTCTCAAATCAGTTTAATTGATGCACACAACCAACACACTCACTCGCTCGCGAACAAACAAACCACACACACAAAACAAGAGAGCGGGAGAGCGAGAGATTGCGCTGAACACACACACACACACCCACACACACACCCACACACCACCACACACACACACACAAACACACAGAGAGATGAGAGAGAGAGACGTGCGGCACACACACCCAACCACACCAACCACGACACACACACACACACACACACACACACACACAGGGACACACACACACACAAAGATGCGAGAGGAGAGGCCGTTAATTGAGAGAGAGTGAGAAGAGATTGCGCTGTCACACCACCACAAACACACACAGCATCACACCACACACACCAGAGAGAAGAGAGAGAGGAGAGAGGGGCTGGAGACGATTGCGCTGATCACACACACAACACAACCACAACACACCATCCACACACACACACCAGACACAAACACACCAGATGGAAGGGCGAGAGAGGAGGAAGGGAGGAGATTTTGCGTGGCACAACACACCACACACCCCAACACACAACAGAGAGAGGAGATGAGAGAGAGTGCGCCCGCTTCAAACACCACTACTTATACCCCAGACCCACACCACACCCCCCACCCCACACACACACACACACAAACACAAACACCAACACACCCGACCCCAACCCCCGAGAGAGCGAGAGAGAGGAGCGCGGAGCAGAGGAGAGATGAGCGAGAGGGGGAGCGCGATCTGCGCTTGTCTGCACTTTGCACCACCACACACACCACCCACCAGCACACACACACCACCCACCACCCCCCGAGACGATGAGGCGATTGAGAGAGAGGATCCCTGCGTGGAGGGGACTTTTTTGTGGAGAGGGGGGATTTTTCGCCTTTGTTTTGGGTGAAGAGAGATTTGGGCATTAGAGGAGAGAGCGAGACGGGATCGAGGATAGAGGATTGGAGGATTCCCGATTGGAGGGGATGATTTACTTTTTCGTGATGTTAGTGGGAGGATTGTGCGCTCGTCCGTGGAGATTTGAGGATTTGGAGGATCTTTTGAGATTTCTTATTTTGTTGCGCGCTTGCGCTGAACCACACACACTCACACACACACACCCAACACACACACCACACACAGAGGAGAGGGGAGAGAGACTGAGAGCGAGAAGAGGGTGGAGAGATGGGGTGGGAGAGATGAGGAGTGGAGACTTGGGGTTGAGGGAGGGGAGAGGAGGAGGAGTGGGATGACGGAGAGAGAGAGATTTGGCGATGCACACACCACACACAAACACACACACACACACACCACACACACAAACACAGAGAGAGAGAAGAGAGATTGCGCTGGCACACAACCACACACACACCAAACACACACCCAACCACACACCCACACACACACACGCACGAGAGAGGATTTGCGCGTGCACACACACATCACAACACACACACACACACACCTAAAACACAGCAGGAAGAGAGATGATTGCGCTGCACCCACACACACACCACACACCACACCAACACACACAAACACACACACACCACCACACAAAGCCAGACGAGAGGAGAGAGAGGTTCAGAGGAGAGAGAGAGAGAGAGAGAGATTGCGCTGCGCACACACACACACACAAACTTGTTGTAAACGCTTCCCCGCGATGTGTATTAATAAAATAGCCTATACTAGATCGCTACATTATATTCCTCAGCAACAATGGTAAAATGGCTTAAAGTGAAGGTTTGTTCCTTCTCTTCCAGGTGTATTTTAGCATTGTGGCCCGCTCACTGGCTGCTTTATGAAATTACACTTTCGTTTTCCAGCCGTGTATTCATCCGTGGAAAAATATCATTCTAACCTCAATTCTCAATGGACAACATCTTAAGAATTCTCGTCGAGAAAAAAAATTATTTGCTAAAAAGCTTGAAAATAGAAGATCTGATTGATTTATTGTAGAATGTAGCCTACTTGTCACCGTAAATATCAGACCAGAGCTGCGTTTTTCTAACCCTTCACCATTAATTTTCCACATAATATTTTCTAATGAAAGCTGTCCTCTTTTGTTCACACATTTACAGACAGATGGCAGAGGCACTGACACAATGTAATTCAATCTGATAATGAAATAAAACCATAAACAGAATTTGAAGTTTCAACAAAACACAATTTCATAAATATATCTTATGTGATCTTCCACAACCAAAGACCAAAGTGTGTGTTCAGGAAGTCTTTTTTTCAGGAAGTCCTGTAACTGTTTCATAAAAACTTCCATGGTCCTCTGCCATACATGTCATAATACACCATTACACAATTCCCAACGTCCACATCCCTGATCCTTTGAAATATTTCAAGTCTGTGTCTTTGGCTCAGAAGAATGCATTTTTAAAAGGCACACTGCTTTTTGCAACAATTATCTTGTGGTATTATGATGAAAGTGCAATCCAAGTCTTAGTGCATTCAGGAAAAATAGGATTTAAATGATAATTTTTCATTTTGCATCTTATAAAGCGTTAAAAATGTAATTAATTTATATATGAAAGGGGTCATATGATGTTGCTAAAAAGAACATTATTTTGTGTTTTTGGTGTAATTAAATGTGTTTATGCAGTTTAAGGTAAAAAAAAAACATTATTTTCCATTATTGTTTCTCCTCTATGCCCCGCCTTTCTGAAACGCGTCGATTTTTACAAAGCTCATCGGTCTGAAAAGCGAGGTGTGCTGTGATTGACCAGCTATCCAGTGCGTTGTGATTGGCCGAATACCTCAAGCGTGAGACGGAAATGTTACGCCCCTCACCATACTGTTGATGCCGTGTCCCGGCCGGAGCGATGAGACAAAAACATTAAAAACCCATTACAAACTAGGCATTTGCTGCATCCAGTGGGGACAAAATTACGGATTATAAATACTTATACTGTCTTTTTACGCGTTGAATCACGCCGCATAAACATAAAACCATGTCTGCATTTTGAACGGAGAAATGACAAACAACAAGCACTACACTACACTGCTCAAAACTCACGTTTGACACTAGTCTACTCGTGGGCAAATCCTTTAAATTTTATTGTTGCTAAAATATTTTCGCTCTTTACTTACAGTCTGTGAGTCAGAACAGACGGCATTGTAGTCTACTCTGTTTCCACGGATAAAGGAAAACCCAGTCCTCTGATAAAATGTGCGTGAACATTGAATATTTGGGTTGGAACGCTGTCTCCTGGAAACAGTGTTGTAAAACAAGTAACAAATCATTTTAGTCGTTGTCCTCGTTGTGGACGGACCTCCCGAAAAATAAAGTAGTTTGCTTTCACAACGGAAAACAAGGTCAACCACGGTGGGATAGCGTGAGCCAGAGTGGGGGCTCGAGTGAGGACAAGGCCGGAGGGTCTAGAGCTTCCGTGAAGCGGCGGCGGCCGGATTCGACGAACACAGGACTGCGGAGTCCTGGCGGGCTTGCACGGCAACACACGGTGACGACTCCGGGCTGGACTACGCTTCGTCCACGGTGAAAAGCTGATGTATTCCCTCAGCGACCAGCACGGATCAGCTCTAGGCATGACGAAGCGGATATCGTCCTCTTTTGGACGGCCAAACAAAGTAGTTTCACTTTCACAATAAAACACACAGCGCCTTCACGAAATGGCAGCGGCAACAACAATACTACAACAAGAATAAAAGTTACGCCTTCTTTCTTTTGCGTGAACATTTGGGTGGCGTTAGGCAAATCTTCCCACATAGTGATGTAGACATGTGGGGGAGTGTTAGAACGAGCCATTTTAAGGGGGCGTGGCAGAGTCCTAACTTTGATAAAGAATATCTCTTTGGGTTTGGGACTTTAGTCTTTGCAACTTTACAGATCTTTTATATGCACCAAAAGCTTGTAAAACACTTCAAAGAGAAAGGAAAAAAATTTAAATCGCATCATATGAACCCTTTAAAACTCGTGTAGGAAATGGCAAGTGTAAATTTATAAATGAATTTTGTTTTTAGTTTTGCATCAAAACAGTGAAAAATGCACCTGTATATGGGAAAATGTATTTTTAAATACACAAATACATTATAAATCTGCCTCAGACTGCTTTCAATCAATGCACACATTTTAGGAAAAATTAATAAATAAATAATAAAATAATACATTTCATGCATTTTTTTAAATAAGCCTATATCACAACAGCATAGAAGGGTTAATTATTTGGCTAGTTAAAAAGCAAAAAAAAAAACTTTATTTTTTTAACTAATATATCTTAGTTACTGTAAAACATAATCAATGAAATACAGTCAAAATTCATTTTTAAACATGCACTCTAAGTGAGTTAAAGGGGTCATATGGTGCGATTTCATTTTTTCCTTTCTCTTGGAGTGTTACAAGCTCTTGGTGCAAAAAAAAGATCTGTAAAGTTGCAAAGAATAAAGTATCAAATCCAAAGAGATATTCTTTATAAAAAAAAATAAGAGTCAACCACGCCTAACGATACACCACCACCCCCAACCCCAGGGTTCGTTCTAAACACGCCACCCATGTATACATCACTATGTGGGAGATTTGCCTAACGCCACACAAATGTAACGCCAAAGAAAGAACGGCGTTCGTATACTTTTATTCTCGATGTAGGAGTTTTGCTGCCGCCGCCGGACATGTCGTGAAATGCGCGGTGGCTTCCGTTGTGAGTGAGGGAAACTACTTTGATTGGTCTTCCGCAAAAGAGGACGATGTCTGCTTCGTCGTGCCTGGAGCTGATCCGTGCTGGTCAGTGAGGAAATATTTCAACTTCGCGCTGTCGATCGCCGGATCGCTTTCACCGTGGACGAAGCGGAGTACAGCCCCAGGTCGTCACATGTGGTTGCCGCAAGCATCCCAATATGGCAAGGGGCATAACATTTCCGTCACACGTACGCTTAGGAATTCGGCCAATCAGAGCACACCTCACTTTTTTTTAGAACGATGAGCTTTGTAAAAATAGAAGCGTTTCAGAAAGGCGGGCATAGAGGATAAACAATAATGTACATTATATGGAAAACAATGTTTTTTGAACCTTCTTTAAACCGCATAAAAAAATTTCCTATACACTAAATACACAAAATAATGTTCTTTTAGCAGCATCATATGACCCCTTTAAAACAATTATTTTTAAGCATTTAAAATGAAAAGTTAAAGTAAAAGTGATGTGATATGTGTGAAAGTACAGTAAACCATTTTCAGAATTTGTGCTTTGCATATCACCCATCCAAGTGTGCACACAGAGTAGTGAACAAACACACACACACTGTGAACACACACCCAGAGCAGTGGGCAGTCATATTGCTGCGGCGCCTGGGGAGCAGTTGTGGGTTCGGTGCCTTGATCAAGGGTCTCATGTCAGTCGTGGTATTGAGGGTGGAAGAGAGCACTGGTTATTCACTCCCCCCACCTACAATCCCTGCTGGTATCAAGGCTCGAACCCGCAACCTTTGGGTTACAAGTCTGACTCTCTAACCATAAGACCACAACTGCCGTTCAAATGGACACATGAAAAAGAGTGATTCCTGAAGGGACACCTGAAACTTTGCAGTACACATGGTCCTGTTAGAAACATGACAAACAGAACTTTTCTTCTAAATGTGAATGCATCAGCGGTTCAGTTAACGGTCTGTGAATGTAACATCTGAGACTGAGACTATCAGATCCCAGTCAGTAGTGTGACTCCGCTCTCATAGTTGAACACACTAATCGCAACTTGTTCAGTGTCAGGATTAGGGACTGAAGTCAATGATGCTACAGCATTATGAATTAAAGCCTAGAAAAACAGAAGATAAAGCATATTAAAATTTCAGATATTTTAGAAAAGTTAAGATATTTCTACTTTCAAATAGTACTGTCACTCTGTCCATCCCTGTTTCATACATTTTAGAATTTATTTTAAACAAGGATGTTGAATTAGAACTCACCTTTTGAAATTTTAAACAAAACCAAAACAATAACCCTAAACCTGCAACCACAACTGCTGCTACTCCTACTGTAACAGGCCATTGAGATTCTGTTTCACTGTCAAAATATGCCCCATCTGTGGAATGATAAAAAAGACCATCATAAATGCATTTAACCTGTTGAAGTGAATTGAGACACTTTAACTGTAAAGGTTGTGGCAAGCAATATTAACAGCATTGACTTGTATTAATGTTCATATGTTATACACGCAAAAGCAGCGTTACGTATAAACGTACGTATAAAAGATTACCCCATTTTGCTAAAACTGGTTCTGTCAGACTGCTGTGATTGACCAAACAGTCATAAGATCCTTTGTGGTTTCTGTCAATCTCCACCCTGGCACTCATCTGAAAGGATCCATTACCATTTGGTCTGATTCCAGATGATATTTGATCCTTAAGAATAGCTTGATTCAATCTGATGTTCATCTCAATAGTCTTCTGGGTAGAAAATAAGTGTCCAGACAAGGTAGAACTGCTTGATGTTGCTCATTAGGATCGTCCATCGCAAGACACAACTTGCCCGTGCGAAGTTACATAGTGCTGCTTTAAAAAAGTTTGAAATCCACTGGACTAACCGGTAATGTGGATGCAGATACAAGGTACATCTAAAATAAACACCTAATACTTGCCATAGAGAATCTATGACTATACAGATGTAAGCCCTGTCTAGGCACTGCCCCAGTACGGTTTGTGTCAAGTCATTTGTATTCTGGTTGTTTGATGAGAGAGAGAATAAATGTAGATGCAATAAACGCTTTAACTATAGTGGAGGACTATTATTCTGTTGCATGGAACTGAAGAAGACATTATGACGGTACCATTTGTTCTTTGCACGACCAATCAGTGGAAAGGGGCATTTCATTACTGCCTACACGTGGAAATCCAATATTATTGCACTTCAAAATGCGTGAATAATTCTAGATATCTTATTATCCAAATGGTTTAGATTTTTACAATGCATATTAGCTTATTTTCAGTCTAACAGTTGAGTTTTACAACACTGCATGTTTGCTGCTTAAAAATATGACCAGATTTTCTCTTTGATGTTAAAAAAATACGAAAACGGGCTGAATTAAAATGCAAGTTCACTCTCTGACAGGAGGTGGTGCAGAAATACAGCTGTTACTATGGTTACCCCTGTACACTGTTTCTGACCACTGCGTGCCATTCAGATTGTTTAATTCACCTTGGTGTTTATAAGATAACACTAAATATGCCATATTTTTATTCAAACATTGGTTTGCACTTATACCTTTTAGCATTTTAAACTGACTAAAGCATGCCAGTGCGGAAGAGATTATTCTGTATTGTTATTGATACTATAACTACTAATAATAAATTATTCTCTTTCATTATCCTAACCCAGACGTTTTTGCTTTATTAGTTGAAACGTTAATTCTTTATCAGTAAATGTATTTCAGCATGTTACATTTGTTATTTCTGATATCTAAAAATGCATTTCTGATATCAATATAATTTCTGATAACTAAAATGGCTTTCTTTCTTGTGACAATCACATCAGAAATTAACATTGTCACTGGTGATATTTGAATTGTTGATATAGTTTTATGTTTTTTTGTTACTAGTGACAATTAAATTGTTGATATCAAGAATAGACATTTGCACTAGTAACCACGTGATTACTGATATAAAAAATAAAGGATTTTACTAGTATAAGAATTTTGCTTCCGATATGTGAAATTGGAATTTCAACAGTAAGAAATCAATTCTTGATATCAACAATTGAATTTGAATGGCAGTCTGGTGACATTTAACTAGTGAAAATACAATTACAGATATTAATAATTATATTTTTTACTAGTTGAAATTTAATTCCTGATATCAAGAATTAGAATTTTAACTAGTGAAAATTAAATTGTTGATATCAAGAATTAACATTGGTACTAGTGGAAATGTAATTCCTGATATCAAAAATTGCAATTGTTACTAGTAGAAATCCAATTCCCGATATCAAGAATTAACATTTTAACTAGTAAAAACTGAATTGTTGATATCAAGAATTCATATCCGGAGAATGAATAAAAGTCAAAACGGCTGCCTAGTCAGACTCAGCGAGACGCAAAATGCGGTGTTATTTACGTCGATACTCTCTCGATCCCTGTTATTTCGGGCCTCAAAATGTGCTGAAGCTTTTTTTTTCTTTTCTTCTTTTTTTTTTTATAAATCTACAACTTGGAATCAAACTCAAAAGGTATAGTGTATAGCCTATATTTGTTAATAGACTGCGTGTTTTCCTGCTGTGGCTAATGGAAACCGAAAACGGAAACCATTATGAGCAAATCATGACCAATACAAATTTGTAATGGAAACCTATACACACCAATAAATCCAAATGGAATATGCCCAGAACACACTACGTAATGGAAACCATTTGGTAATGGTTTTAATGGTTAACAGTTGATGGTTTGTAATGTTTATAATGGAAAAGATTAGGATTTTCTGTAAGGTTATTATTCTTTTTTTTTCCTTCTTTTTTTAAGAAGGGAAGCAATAGGAATGAGCTTACATTGATTCTTACCATCGCTCAAAAAAAAACTGTGAAAATAAGCCAAATACTTTATAAAGAGAATGTTTTTACACTTGTTAGCCATTTACACAATTTTAGACTCGCGTCCTAGACGCACATTAAAGCTGAAGGCATCTGTTCCCGGTGTCGACTGTGCCGGACTGACCAGCTGCTAGTTTATAAACACTTTCGTTTTCGTAAAGTTAGTAGCGTTTTTGATTGCGTGGCAGAGAAGTGCAGAAACAAATCACAACTTCTGAAACAAATAACAACTACAAACCCAAAGACAATTCTAAAACAAACAAAATAACAATTCAGGAAAGCACAACAACAATTCAGGAAACATTATAACAAGTCAGAAAACACAACGACAAATCAGACAAACCGGAAGAGGTAGGTATAGTTTGAGACGGCGCCATTGGTTTGGGATTACTCACCGCTGACTGGACGAGACATCTGTCAATCAACGTATACAGGGAGGAACCAGCCGAAGAACAGCAGAGTCGTGGTAGAAAGTTCGGAGACGGTATTAAACTGTAGCTCAATTTAAATGTATTGTATAAATTGCCCTTACTATTGAATAAAAAATACAGAGTGCATATTTACATTCAGTAAAAAGTGGCTGTAGAACATCAGCTCAGTGGTGCAGATGGATAAGTGCTTGACCTTGGCTTCTTGACGCGATCGACCAGGGTTCGATCCCACCTTTAGCCGAACTTTTTTCTCTCCCTTTTCAAATCTCGAATCACATCGTAAAGGCATTTATTTTCAATAAAAATTAAGGAAATAATCAAAAAGTTGAAAATAAAGTATCGGGTAGGGTTAGGGTAGGTGTAGGGAGGGCTTTATTGTACCAATAAGGTGGCATCATTTAATAATTAAAATTATAATTTACAATACGTTATTATTGCATACTGTTTTATAATGTACTACAAAATACTGAGGTGCAGATAATTGCCACTATTTGCAACAAGTAGTATACGTGATAGTAGAAATCCTGCTATTTTAACAAAGTGTAAATAGAATCTATCGCTATTTGTACTTAGTGTAAATAGCATATTGCTAAAAATACTGCTATTTCCACTTAGTTTAAATAGAATCCATTGCTAATACGAGATTTGAAAAGGGAGGAAAAAAAAGTTCGGCAAAAGGCGGGATCGAACCCGGGTCGATCGCGTCAAAAAGTCGTGGACACACTTAGCCGTGATGATATACATTTTACTTTTACTAAATGTAAATATACACTCCATATTTTTTATTCCATGGTGAGGGCAATTCATACAATACATTTAAACTGAGCTACTTTAATACCATCTCCGAACTTTCTACCAGGACTCTGCTGTTCTTCGGCTGGTTCTTCTCTGTATACGTTGATTGACAGATGTCTCGTCCAGTCAGCGGTGAGTAATCCCAAACCAATGGCACTGTCTCAAACTATACCTACCTCTTCCGGTTTGTCTGATTTGTCATTGTGTTTTCTGACTTGTTAAATTTGTTTTCAGATTTGTCGTTGTGTTTTCTGACTTATAATGTTTTCTGAAGTGTTATTTTGTTTTTTAGACTTGCATTTGCGTTTGTAATTTGTTATTTTGTTTTCAGAATTGTGATTTGTTCTGCACTTCTCGGACACCGTACGTTTGCCATCTTGTATGCAAAAACATTCTGAGTGAAAACAGTATTAGACAGTATCATCAAGCGACGAAGCAGCCAGGTTATGAGAACAATGGGGAAATAAACACTTTTGCAGTCCTCTTTTTTGGTGAAATCACACACGAACATAAGCAACAACACAAAATACAACGTTTGCATCACAGCTTCTTTACACAGAATGTGATGATTTTTCAGTTACTAAATGTACATTAGATTTTTTTCATTTTTGTTTACAGATGTTTAGATGTTGTCAGTGCATTAATGAGCTGAAAGAAATGTCTGAGATTAGTTAAGATCTTTCTACCATGTACATAATGTTACACATTGTCCAGTACACTACACACACTCACTATTAAGACATTTATTTATTATAACCTATTGCAACACAACACATTGTCCAGAGAGGCACATTTATGCATTCGACACTTATCAGTGAGACTGACTTTGACTTTGAAGCTGTACATTTGAGCAAAGTATTTATTGTCAATCCTGCCACATGTACTACAGCATATACAGAGAATTGCAACTGGTTTACTCGCAGACCTTTGGTGCATACAGATAACACTAACAGTAGAACGTACAGATAAATACAGATTAAATACATATAAGGTACAAACTATACAAATAAGTACATTGTAAAAAAAGATATAAAGTGGCACAAGGCACATATAGGGTGCAAAACCAGTGAAATAAACAACAGTGCAGATATAATGAGTGTAGTGCAAAAAGAGCTTATCAGTCTGTTTAAAGTGACAAAGAGCTCAGAGAGCAGTCTTTATTTAAACTGTCAGAAAAGTTACAGGTACAAAGTGACTGGTGCAGGTCACAGTGTGTTAGAGGGAGAGGGGGAGTGGAAGGACCATGGGATGTGGGAGCTGGGGGTGGGGGGTTTGGTGGGTCAGAGTCAGGGGCGGATCTAGAAAATATTTTTTAGGGTGGCAAAGGGGTGGCATTGGGTCTATGAGGGGTGGCAACACCAAAGCAAGACCCCATGCATCGTTTTTGGGGATTTATGGTCTGACATACGGTGTGTACAGTTGTTTTCACAATATTATATATATATATATATAATATATATATATATATATATATATATATCTATCTATCTATTCAATACGTGCAAACATTTGTCATTTACTAATTATTGCGCTTTCATTTCCAGGGTTATTCAAACAGTGAGCAAAGAACATTATCAAAACAACTCCCACTATAATTAATGAAGCTGTCTTGAAATGAATCTCATTTGAAGTCATTTCAAATGAATCTTGAAATGCACTTTGTTGTTTTTGATAAGAGAATCCGCCAACGTGCTAACTGAACAAACCTTGGCATTTCAGCCATGACTCACCTGAACGCCTCTGATTGGCCATTGCATTCACGTGAAACAGCTCTGGTGGCGCCAAGCTACAATCTTTTTTGGTGGCCGCAGCGGTGCTGCATTTTCTTTTCTTTCAATTCATCAACTATTGTGAATTTTTATTATGCATTTAGAGTAATAGTACCCACTGCAAAATCATAAATTGCCCTTGCAACTAGTGAAAATAGAATTACTGATACCTTCAATCATATTTTAACTAGTAAAAATACTTTTACAGATATCTAGAAATGCAATTTTTACAGGTAAGAATGGCTATGGTAATGAGTTCATGAATATTAATGAGATCTGGTTTTCCCACAATCCCTGATTTTAGCGTCAGCATTGGCCAAAGATGGTGGAAGAACATCCATTCACAGAAACGGCTCCTCTTTTATTTATTCTTTTAGTCAATGAAACATAAAAATAATATTATGTCTGATTTTTTTAAATTATTATTATCATTTATTTTTTTAATTGTTTAAAAAAGTAGTTTCATCCTATTTCTTTTTTATTGGCCACCAGGTCCTTCTGATAATTAAAGGGGGAAAAAATGAACAAGACATTAATTTAGCTATCAATTATTTTATCATTGTCATGAACATAAAAAGATAACCTAATGTCGCTTTTTCATATGTACATTTTTGGTTTCATTCCACTTTCTTCTAATGCATCAAATACAAAATACAACCAAAATGAAAAATAAAACCTTAATGACCAATAATAATGCATCAAACAAAGTTTGAAAGTTTTGCTGGACATTTTGTTTTCTTGTTCCATTTACATGGCTATAATACAGAATGAGTCGTTATGCCGCGTGCCCAAATTCGTGCTGGCTTTTCTCCTTGATTAAAGGCGGGTTCGTTATAATGCCATGCTATTGTTTTTTTTTTACTGTAAATTTTCGTGCATTATTATGTACACCTACACATTCTCATATGAGCCGAACTACTGTATTTGCACTCTGCCTAATTCGGCTCGGATTTTCTTGAACAATGGGACCAAATGGGTGCATAAAATATGACATGATACACACTATAATATGCTAATAACTGCATTATTTTTTATATAATATGTTGTCCAGTTCTTGAAGTATTGGGTCTACATTGAACAAGATGAATGATAATTGAACCTCTTGTTCATGCCCGTCTCAGCCTCTTCAATGTTATGTTAAGACACTGCACTGATACACTAACTCTTCTGACAGTTGCTTAAAACATAATATTTGATTGAAAAATACAACAGTCTCTATCAATTGTAGCTGGTTCGGAGTGGAATAGACAACGATTTAATAAGAATTGTGTGATCTTGCTCATCTGGTTCATTGTTTATTATTATTATTATTATTATTGTTGTTGTTGTTGTTGTTTTACTTTACAACTATAAATGGGTTTACTTAAGACCTAACAACAGTTATGCAATAAAATAATTAATGAATGCGTTATTTGTAACCTTTTTCTGTTTTGGAAATATGTGTGTCTGTACTATTCCTTTTATCATTAAGAACGAAATCGAGACTATATGCTATCTAAATAAAATGGTGTCTTAATTTTCAGTGTACAGCACCATATTTAGCCTAATCATGTCTGGAAACTTTGACAAATGTGTTTTATTGGGGTAGATGTAAAAAAACAAAACAAAAAAACAAAACAAATGTACTTATCTGTGAGCATTTACATATTTCTATGTACACGAATAATATAAAAATAATTGTCAGTACACTACAGTTATACACATGTATTGCATTTATTTTCAATAAAACTGAAGAAAAAGACTAGGCTTAAAGATTCCTTATCCTGTGGCTACCTCTCTAGTGGATAAAATAGAAAATAGCATTATTAGTGATAGATGCTATTTACTCTTAAGTGCAAATAGCATTAATTATATTTTACACTAAGTGAAAATAGTAATTCCTTAAACATATTTTTGTGTTTTTTTTTTTTACTAGTAAGAGTTAAATTAAAGAGCTCTCTAATTGGAATTCCTTACGAGTAAAAATTCAGTTGTAGAGCTCTGCAATTAAAAATGAATAAAAGTCAATGGAGACATATGACTAATAAAAATTAATTTGTAGAGCTCTCTAATTGGAAAGGCTACAGAACCAATTATTTTCCAGTGATCCTGCTTCAGTGTGGAAAGGTCTGAAAGACAAAACCAATTACAAGACATCATCCCCCAGCACTGTGGAGAATCAACACCTGGCAGACGATCTGAAAGAGTTTTATTGCAGGTTGAACACCCCCCCCCCCCCCCCCCCCCCCCCCCCCCCAGCCCTCAGATCATG